>JAVVLW010002664.1:0-25000 GCA_034401795.1 Chaetoderma sp. LZ-2023a
ACAGTTGTTCTGATGCTATAATCCAGGAAATCCAGGAAATGAGGGACATACCCCCAGGATTTGTGAAGGACCCACATGCAATCCAGAACTATCTGCGGGGATGGAAACTTCGTGGACATGGGGAAAAAGATCCAATGGCTTCCCTAGATATAAAAAACCCTGGACGAGATCAAGAGGAAGTTGCTGGAAGAGGTCCTCGACCTGAAGGGGTGAAAGTTCAACCTTGCTCTCAAGATCACCTTCCACAAGGAGAAGAATGACGGGACAGAGGTCACCACAAATCCCACGTCCTGGTCTAAGCAGCATGCCATCCTGAAGGCAAGCAATATTAACGCGACTGTGAAGGAGGCCAAAGCCAAGGTGCTGCAAGGCCTTGAGAGCTACACCCGTGAGGGGTCTGGCTGGGCAGTCGACCAGGTTGATGTATTGTACCTCAACATCGCCAGATATCAACCAGTACGTGGTGGGTCCTACATCGATCTCCCTGCTTCGATTAAGCGAAAACGTGCTATGGTTAATATCCAGAACAATGACGACCACTGTCTTCGCTGGTCTCTCTTGGCTGCTGCTTATCCTGCAGACAGTAATCCCCAGCGGATATCGAAGTATTTAGGGAACTGGAACACCCTTGACTTCAGCGGTGGGGACTCTCCAACCCCTGTCCACCAGCTTAAGCGTGTTGAGTTGCAGAATGGCCTGGCCATTAATGTATTCGGGTATGATAAGTGTGTCTACCCACTGGAGCTGAGTGAGCTTGACCTAGACATTCCGAGGACAAATCTGCTGCTTATTGAGAAGGGCGGTAAGCAACACTATACATGGATTAAGGAGCTGAATCGTCTGCTCAGTGACCAGAGTTGGCATAACGAACATACCCGCTTTTGGGAACGTTGCCTGCATTGCTATTCTCGTGAAGACTTACTCATCACACACAAACCTGAGTGGCAAGGGGTCAATAATCGACCAATGCATATAGGAATGACTACAGAGGACAAGAAGATGTTACAGTTCACCAACTACCACAAGCAACTCAATGTGCCATTCATCATCTATGCCGCCTTTGAAACTCTAACAACCAAGATTGAGGGGCAAGAGGCTTATCCGGCTTAGAGCAGCAGACAGAAAATGCAACACCATGAGATCTGTGGGTTCTCATACATTGTGGTTCACTGTGATGGTGGCATACCCTCTATCTGCGGTCTGACACTCTGCTCCTTGCAGATGCCTTTGAGAACTTCCGCATCACATGCCTCCTGCAGTATCATCTGGACCCAGCACACTATTACACGAGCCCGGGGTTGAGCTGGCATACACTTCTAAGGAAGACAGGTGTGGAGCTGGAACTCCTCACTGACTACGGCATGCATCTCTTCATAGAGAAAGGACTCAGGGGTGGTGTATCAATGGTCAGCAAACTCTATGCTAAAACAAACAACCCACTGGCCTGCGGCTTAGCTGGCTATAATCCACAACAGCAGACAAGCCACATCATGTATCTAGATGCTAACAATCTCTATGGCTGGGCAATCAACCAACACCTACCGGGGGGGGGGGGGGGGGGGGGGGGGGGTTGGGTTGGGGGGGGGGGTCGCTCCTACAGAACAGGACATCGGTGTCAAAGGGATTACACAACATCCTGATGATGATGAAAAGTGCTACATCCTAGAGGTTGACCTTGAATACCCACAAGAGCTGCATGACATGCGCAATGTCTACTCGCTGGCGCCTGAATGGATGAAGGTGAAGGGAGAGTGTCTCTCAGAGTATCAGGGTGCATTGGGCGAGTCAATAGCAGAGACAGCGGCAGAAAAACTGGTGCCGAACCTGAGAGGCAAATAGTGCTATGTCCTACACTACCGCAACCTAAATCTCTACCTCAGCCTGGGTATCAGGTTGAAGAAGGTGCACATGCTTCTACGCTTCAATCAGTCACCGAGGATGGAGCCTTACATCCGACTCAACACAGAGCTCTGTAAGAAGGCAAACAGTGACTTTGAGAAGGATCTCTACAAGTTGCTGAATAACGCTGTCTTCGGTAAGACCATTGGGAACTTGTGCAAGTGAGTGGATGTCAAGCTAGTGTGGTTACCCAAGGAGGACAAGCTTTGCCACCTAATAGCCAAGCATAGCTTCTCTCAGGCGAAGGTGTTCGATGATGATCTAGTTGCTCTCCACATGTACAAGACGAGCCTGCTGCTGAACTGCCGTATCTATGTGGGAATGTCCATCCTGGACCTCTCGAAGCACCAGATGTATGACTTCTACTACAATGAGCTGAAGCAACTACATGATGCCCACTGGGAGCTCATGTACACTGACTGGCACAGATAGCTTCCTGTTGGAGATCCAGACGGAGTATGTCTATGCTGATATGGCTGCGGGGAGCGACCTCTATGACACAAGCAACTTCCCAGTAACACACCCACCACACAGTAATGCCAACAAGAAGGTCCTGGGAAAGATGAAGGATGAGTGTACTGGGGTGCCAATCCAGGAGTTTGTTGGTCTGCACCCAAAGATAGACTCCATCAAGCGGTCGGATGAGCAGGAAATCAAGAAGGCAAAGGGTGTGTGCAGGCTTGTGGTTAGCCAGTTTCGCTATGAGCAGTACAAGGAATGCCTCTTCAAGCGAAAGGTCTTCACCACGGCATGATCATGCTGCGAAGTAGGGTCACCACCTCTACGGGGTCTACCAAAACAAGACAAGCTTCAGCCCCTCAGACACAAAGCGATGGTTTGCTCCCGATAGTATTCACACCCTAGCTTATGGTCACAAGGATGCCATTTCTCCAATGGAATGTTGAAGAGCTGCTGGGAAATGTATGAGCATCATGTGACATCAACCAACAGTCGGTGGAGGATGTCTACTCGATGTAAGCACTCCCGGTGGAGGTAGGTGGGTGTCTGTAGGGATAAGCTGGAGCTCCTCTCGCACAAACGGCTGCCTTGGAGCGCTCCACACTCCATGCTGGTATGCCAGATAGTACAGCATAGGCTATCCAGCCGTATCCACATACATGTCAAACTTGTGTACATCTATTGACCAGTTGGCGTCAGTTTCCCACCTACGTCTACCCTCCAACTCGCCAGGCTCATACAAATACAGAACCAGGGAATCGGATGGAGGTCTGTCCTCAGAGCTCTTGAACCATCGAGGTTAGACCAAAGAGGATCGCTGAGTGACGTTGACAGGGTTCTGTCCTATCAGCCTAGTAACCTCAGCATTGGATCTCTCCACACCAATGGGCAACTCTCTCACCCATATCCTGGAACGACGCCAGTCTGGACGATGACAGCCATCTCCTGAGCATACTGATGTGGGAACAGCCTCTCTGCCAGTGTCTGGTTCCACCACTCAACGATAGCCTGGGCATGGTGATGTCCCACCTCGCCTCGCCTAATTGCCATACCATGTTTCAACATGAGGGCCGCAGTTTCACCTCTAAACTCCTTACTCTCATCCACTTGCAGCAACTCTGGCCACTGGAGGGGATTTTGTGGCACCTCATAGATATTCTGGAACCCGGCAGCCACCTGACCCGCGGACCTATCCGTAAGTGGTACTGCCACCTTGTATCTACTTGCGACATCGCCGATGGTGAGGGCATACTTGTAGGTCTTGCCTGTTCCTCTGAAACAGACCTGATCATGTGGAAGGAACAGCACATCAGCCTGATGGACTCTGTTCGGGACATGTTTATCGAAGTGTGCATACCGAATGTGCCATGGACGAGGTCTGTAGATCTGCCATATCGCCTGCCTCGTGAGCCACTGGCTAACCATCTCCAATGTGAATCTATGACCCTGTCCTCTTCTGTACAGCTCGGGCAAACTCTAGACAGATGAACAGACGACTGTCATCCGATAGTGGCCCCATGGCTGAACACGTCTTCAAATACCTGTGAACACTGCTGTCTAATCTCTGTGGCGATAGCACCGTCACTGAAAGGAAGCTTATCGACAAAGGCTTGCCAGTTAAGGGACTTGACGAGGTCATGCTGAGAAGCCATTTTATATAGCATGTCTTAAATGTTCGGCAGCCCAGATGACTACAAGTGCTATCACAACATATGGGAGCCATGGACCGGCAACGCCAACGAATGCGCCTACCTCCGAGGCGATGGCTGGAATAGCCTCAGAGATCTTCTCAACTCCATGGAGAGCATTGTTGGCGAATTTGAGGACCGTCTCACCAGCCTTCATCATGAACAGAGCAATCAGAGCCACTGGTCAGGTGGAGTAAATCATATGACTTCGTTTTCTGTTGATAGAGATAGCAATCAGCCAGATCACGCACTTCACTGAGAATGTTGGTCCCAGCCACCACAAGTTTGAAGTCATCTAGCTCCCCACCTCCTGGATCACCCCTCCCTTCTGAACCAAGACTGCTACAGCTACGCAATCTGAGGCACCTCGTTGCAATGTCAACTCTAGACGCTGGTTAGCCATGGCCTGGACCTGCTGATGCTCTCGCTCTACATGTGGGATTCGTTGTCTAGAACTCACACCTTTTAGTTCCTGGTCATTCTCATCATGCCAGACCTGAAGTTGTGGAGAGGTCAGCATTACATCCAGAAGATGTTCAGTGTACACCCGGAGTGACAGCTTGTCCTGCATCAAGGCTTGGTTCACATGTGTGTTCTCGAGGAGGGAGAAGAGTGTCACCGCAACAGGTGTTTCTACGTCTGGCTTTAAGTTGAATTCTGTGAAACCTTCATTACATCCGATGGCATAGTACCCTTTCCCCTTCGCATAGTAGACCAGTCCACGAGCCAGTGGAGTCAGGACCCGGTAATCATCGTTTACATAGGTGGTGTCCAAGGTGTTGTTGCTCTGCATAATCTCCCACCTACTCACCACCTGCGGGCGCTCTACCTCCCTCACCGCTGTGCTCTTAAGCTTGAATTAAGCATCATGCTCCTAATCTTATGGATCTGTCCCAAGAGGGTGAAGTCGATGAACTTCCCCACTGTGGATAAAGGGTTCGCATCATGGATACTAGGACGAATGACTGTCAGACAGTCCTTCCGAGTATCAGTGTGGTGCGAGGTCGCCGGTTCAACTGCCTCATCTGGATGCTGTACATACTGCTGCATGTTTAACATCTGTATATAGAGGTTTTAAACAGCGTTGTTTGGTAGAGTTCTCCAGCAGATCATCTTTGGAGGGCAGAAACCAGTTGGTGACCACACCACCTCCATGAAGAAACCAGTACAGCTGCCGCTTGACAGGGTCCAACGACTACTTCGTAGCATCAACATTATCCATGAGTGAGCCAAGGTCCCACCTCCATCTGATGTGGAGATATTGACTGCCATAGAGGAGGCCACACCGGCCCTTAGTATGAAGGAAGTATTGACTCGGATGCTCTATCGGAAGTTTGACAGTGCCAATGGCAGGTCACTAGAGCTCCCCAGGACACCCACTAAGAGTCCTGTAATTCTAGCTCTTCAGAAGGCTAGGTTGATCCCAAAGATCTCTTAACGGTAGGGAAGTGGACTGGTGTATTCGATGTCCACACTAAAGATGAACACCGGATGTTGGATGATATACAGGCTGGGACCATAGATTACTTCTGAGAGGAGCTCGGTACACGTGTGACTGAGGGCCATGAGGCTGGGCATTCCACTGGTCACACCAAAGGTAGAGAGGAGGGGTTGGCTGCCTGCCATAAGGAGGCCGTTGAGCACACCTTCAACGAAAGAGGGCACGAGCAGATAGAGAGTAATCAGGAGGAATTTCTAAAGTTCCCTGAGAAGAACTACCAGGACTACCTCATCAAAGAATACCTCAAGGTAAATGCTAAGAAGGCATGGGCGAAGTGGATCTTCAATGAGAAGTTTCAGAAGAATAGAGCCATAGCATCTGATCCTCAGTGGATAGAGTTTCAGAAACACCTACCCAAAACCTCTGGGGCAGCGGATTCTATGAACGGATGAAGTACCTCAAACCTGAAAAAACATCCCAGCTGACACATCAAGCATGTCGACCCGACTGCCATGTGAGCTTCCTGGCGGAATTCAACTTGTAGCTGCAGTTCTGAGCCTTCTGCAACCTTCTGCATGCATGTGATGAAGTCTTGATTGATATCCTTGAGGGGCAGGCTGTCACATATCATCTCAAGCAGGGCACGACCACTCTTCGAGCTAAAGTACAGGAGCCTCACATTGTGCCGGATATCTGGTGATATCTCATGGGTGTACTTCTGAAAGACGATAAAGACAGTGATCTTGGTGAGCCGAATGCATCTGGTGATGTTGCTGAGGTATGTAACTGTCTTCTGGTCCATCATGGGGTCGTCGATAACTAGAACAAGTGATTCAGTTAGTTGAGCTGCAAACGGCTTCTCCATCAGTGCTTGCAGGTCATGCGTCTTGGTGATTGGCCCATTGTACCACTGATCATTATTGTTGACCGCCTCAGTGGTGGAGTCGGACACCAGGAGGACGTATCGAGACTGAAGAGATTCAGCGAGCAGGGCCTGCAGCAAGATGTTTTCCCTGTGTCCTGATGGAGCAATGATCAGCACCACCTGACTGGCATCATCTGGTCTACTACTGTATGGCACTGGCATGTTGCACATGACGGATGGTCAACAGCTCTTCAGACGTAGCCTCGTCTATATCTGGGAGATTAAATGGCAATACTTCCTGTACCAGCTGTTTTGCCTGCTGTGTGTGTAGTGTTGTACTACTGGCAGATATGAAGGATGCGATAGAGGCGTCAAGTATGAAATCCCAACAACAGCTGAGAAGGTAACGTAGAGGGCCTGTGTCGGTACCCGCAGTGTCTAGCACCTCGAGTATCCATATGATGTAAGCTCAAGCAGCCATGCTTATTATGTGATCTTAAATGGCCGGCCAAAGAATCCCAACTTCTTCACCTCGGGAAGTTGGAGCTTTGCTGTTGCATTCACTTGGCCATCCACCGTGATATGGCTCTGGCCGATGGTTCCTACCTTGAGATTCTCCCCATCTTGTTGGAATGAGCTCCGTGGTTTCAGGAGATCCTTAACCAGGTCCTGTGCATAGGACTCTGCCATAACCCTGATGGCACCAGCCTCATTGACTCCGAGCATACGAGTATCACTGCCCTGCCTATGATGCCCATCCCTTTGTATACAGTCTTGGCATTGTTGATGGCTGATTGTCCTACCGTGTCAGTGTTTCTGATGGGATCTCTGACTGGGATGGTACCTCGGATCTCTCGACGTTCTCCCTTCGCATCGAAGTCTAGGCAGGAGATGGGGCAACAGTCTCATCTGAGTCGAGGCGTGCCTCGCCCAAGTGAGCGAGATCACCTACATCTTTGCTCTCTAGATCTGTGAGTGACATTGTTGGGGTATACATACATCTTAAACCTAGACATAGGTCATGATGATCTGGGCCATAGCACTCGTCGCTAGCCCTAGAACAGCGGCTTCCATTAGAGGGATGCGTTGACCCATGAGCTTGGTGGCAACAGTATAAGAGGTGCCACCGATGGCGAGCTTTGGGATGGGATGTGTTATTCCTAGACAGTCTTTGACAACTGTAGTCGCCACTGTAGCGAGGACAGCTGCTCCAGCGGCAGGAAAAACTTCATTATCACCTGTCATCTTCACCACGGCCACATTCGCGGCTAAGTTACTGGCGATATGAATGGCCAGGGGCTTAGCCTGTGTCAGTAGCTTCTGGATCTTGCTTTTGAGCAGCTTATCCACCTTCTGGAGACTCGCCTGACTCTCCGGGAGTTGCTTAACAATCTGTACCATTGATGTCATTGTTTAAGCCCTGAGTATACAACGCATTTAAACATGTGCATTCTACCTCGAGAATGCTAAGCAGATCTAACCAGTCTGCATCTGTCAGCTGCTTAGATTGGTACTCGGGAATATCCATACAGTTCCGTGTTATACATAACAGCTTAAGCCATGACCCTACTAGTACTATGTACTAGGTACTATGACGTCTTCTGCACCGAATTGAAGGACTATAGGAAGAAGTCACCAGATGAGCTCACGCAGCTCTCTAATGCTGAGGTAGCAGAGGAGCTGACGGCTGTGAAACTCTACCTAGGATTTGGTAAGCGGCAGATCTGCTTCGTCGAACACCTCATTATGAGTGGCAGTATAGTAGAGCAGCTCCTGCATACTAAGGGAGTCTACAAGGATCAGGAGTAATTTTCGGACGTGTTCCAGTAGTTGCAGGCATCCATGGCATCTCCCAACTCTGAGTTGAATAAGGCTCTTAACTACTACAAGCTGGAAAAAGGCTGTTCCACCAAACCATACAGTCCTTGGGTGTGTATGCTGACAGCGTGTTTGGGGGATGTCGGGTAGGCCAAGCTAGTTCACACAATCTCATTTGCCATGACTCCTACACTGGAAGATCTCTTGCTCTATGAGCAGGATCTACTAGCCGCGTGGAAGACTGGTGACTAGCACAGCAATAGCCAAAGCTGACACCACTCGTAAGGCTATCATCCTGCTAGCACTGCCAGGTTGGGTGGTGGGTGTCACCATGGGTCGCTGTTTGTTGTCCAGCAATCTTGCTGTTCCAGTTATCGGAACAACAGTCAGAATGACAGACAGAACGATGGTAGCACTTTCCCTCGTAGGAAACCACGGTGACCTAGGTGTCATGGACGTCGGGATGACATGCGCAGCCGAGTTGAAGTCAGTGCTAAACCCAAAGTGAACACCTGGGGAATTCCCCTCGACTATTATGTTACTGTAGCCCTTAATCTTCAGATCGTCGACATTCACGATCATATTGCTCGAAATAAGTCATAGGTGTGACTATACAGCGAAGTCGAGCTTACGACGAGCCTTCTGTAAGGCTTGCTGGAACTTGGCCTGCACCTCTTTTCCACCCACCCCACCTATGGAGTGGTGCAGCTTGGTCTGCGCTGTCAGGAGACAATAACATAATGCTTCTAAGGACTGGTTGATTCGAACGATCCCTGCTGGTATGAGCCCTGAGGTTGTGTGTGGGACACAGTATTTCCATGCCTCCGGATGGTCCTGCATGATTCCGGTGATATGCATATTCTGCACCAGTACCCCGGGCTTTGAGTCTAGATCGAATGAGAATGTCGCTGTCTTCTGATCGCCGATTTTTCAGGGTGTTTGATAGAGGAAGCCTGAGTTGTCTTGTCTCGGCTCACCATATATAATGCCTAGACTGCTGTTGTCTCCACCATGAAAACAATATTCTGAGTGGGTGTTGAACTCTCGTTGGAGTCTACTGGCTGCTGAGAGGCCGTAGCTAGTGATGCCTGTGGTTCCCGCAGTCTGCGGATCAAAATCATTCATATCAGGCAGGCTTACGTCCAGCTCATGGAGGATTCACCTCTCTGTGTAGAACACATGCACAGCTTCGGTGGTACCAGAATAGGAGCGCAGAAATCCCGCACTGACACCGCATCCCGCTGTGGCACACCACATGGCAAAGTTCAGTTGTTGATTCCAGAACGAGAGATCCGGGCCTGCCATCCAGGTATGAGCTTTCTTCGCATCCTTGATGGTGATTGCAAGGTTGGTCAGTGGTCATGGATTGATGGAGAAACCGTCGACTGTGATCGAAATAGGTGTTAGATCTGGTATGTCATCCAGCAGACCATGTGTCGAGCGGGTCTAGAGAGTACCCAGGAGGGGCGGTTGGCTCAGGTCGATTGTCGTGAGGTTCGTCGGGAAGGCCATCTATAGTAGTCATCTTAAAGCCACTGTTCCAGCCATGGACGCAACGTACTATTTGGTACCATAGAGATCTTCGATGCGGCCCCACTGCAGCATCTCGTTTTTTAACCCCTCCATGTCCACCCACCTGCTGGAGCCTTTGAGGTATTGCTGGTGCACTTTGGGTTTCTCTGTGCGGTACAGAGTTTGGAGCTTCAAAATATGGTGGTACTCTTCATCACTGACCTGCCCATCCTCGAGAGCTTTTCTGACAGACTCGTCGATAGCCTGTAGGCCATGACATTAGTGGCAAGGGTCACACCACCCTACGGGATAGTGATGATAGCACCCACCGCTGTAGCGAGGGTGGCAATGGCGGCCACACCAGCACTGGCTCCAATCACACCCGTAGCTGTGGTTGTGCATGCTAGACTGTTGTAGGCTGTTTTATATCTACTGTGTGTTCTGCTGTACTTTTCTGTCTCATGAACAAGATTCTGTCTGATGATGTCAATCTGCTGGAGTCGCCAGCCGTGTACTGTACCACCCTCCTCAGGTGCCAATGTGAGATATAGTTCAGGCTGCTTTCGCCACTGCAATTTAGCCATGGTATACCTAGTTCCTAAATGCGAGCTAGCTCTGCATCACCTGTAGGATCTGTGATGAGTCATTGTGGGATTCATCTTGAAAAGCCTAGCGAACCGAACTAGCTTGTTGGTGTGGAGACATACCTCCCTCAAATACCCCTCATCCAGAATAATGTCAGGGGCCAGTTGCTTTCGCAGCCATGACATCTGGAACTTCACATTGCCACTTTGATAGTACGCCCACCATTGATGGAATTTATTGGATTTATACTTCTCCTCTCCCACTGCAAGACTTCTACAGACTCATCACACTCATCATCCAAGTAATCATATAGGTCTGGCCCTACGATGCCCTCCTCCTGCCGGATGAGGCTCTCATATTCTTGGACAGAGTTGTAGTCCCTTCGTCTCCTTGTATCTCTGGCGTTCTGTTCATACGAGCTCACCCACTGTAGTCGATCACTTCATGTCGACAACGCATTTCATGTACTGCCATATCTGCCATCCCGGAGGTGTGTGGCTGCTTTATCACCTTTTTCCACAACTCGGCAAATGCGTGGATGGTCTAATATTATATCATCATCATCATGACGGGGATAGGTCAATACGTAGCAGCAGTGTAAACTCTAATTGGGCATCTGACAGACCATCCATGCTGGCATATAAACTACTGGTGGAGCTGTCAAACAGGTGATTTACGTGGGTGAACATGTTGGGGCTGATCGCTTTCCACAGTTTGCTGGTGGCTCCTGCAGATATTCTATCACGTCTAACTCTACTTCAGTCATTGAGCTGTGGTATGTACGTTCCGGTGGTGGATGTAACATCTCATGGACGTGTACGACGTTGATGCCACCAAGGTTAAGGAAAGCGATGCAAGTCGTTCGTCCTCCAATATGGAGCAGACTCCAAGACTTTCTCCCTCAATCCTGTTGGTAGTGTAGAGCCGCTCACTGACCTAAAGGATGTCTCAAATGAACGTCTGGTTCGAGAGAGCGAGAGAGATGGGACAAAATAGTGTTCTGCTATGACTTCCCGAAGAAGAAGTTCATCCTCCACCTCTTGATAGAACAGGCACCAGACAAGGTTGAGGATGTTAACAATTTGGCTGCTGATCTCAGCTTTCATGTATTAGAGCCGACTGTGAAGCATGCCCCACCGGTGGCACATTATGGTGTCGTGTTGACCCTGGCGAAATAGCTGCAGGTAGTCTTCGAAAAGTGCATGGTATGGTATCACGCTGGACCTGGTGGTAAGTGGCGAGTGTGGGTGTCACTATATAGACCTCAAGTGGTTATTGACCTGGTGGTCACCACACTCTCCACCATTGTGAAGAAGGATGGCACTGTCCGGAAGCTTATAACTGAGGGGGGGGGGGTGGCATCTCTCCTGACCTATATAGGACAGGGCACAACACTAGTTGCAGTTGATCATAGGATTGGCGTCACTGGAGGAAAGCTCCTGCTGCATCGCCCCTTTGATGGACCAGGGGAGGCTATCAATATTCATGAGGGTGTCTTATGGGTTAAGGGTGTGTTGCACTCCTCGAAGGCGAAGGGCTCAGTGAAGCTGCTCGAGCATGTCTGGCTCACAAGTCCACAAACAACGCCCAGTGTGCTAGAGTTGCGGCTGCTAGCTGGTGGTAAAGTGAAGCAGCTATGACCTGGCCCAGATGGGATGAAGATCAGCATCGAGGAGAGCAGAGGACTCAATATGACACAGATATTTCTCGAGGGGTTCACCTTGTTCGGTTTAACTCTCCATATATAGGATGCTGGTTATACTACTGCTCATACCTGAGGTGGCTGCCTCACAGACAGCCATGATATTAGATGCCAAGTGGGCCTACTTCTGAGACGAGCCCCAGTACAATCCCTTCCACGACCATCTGCGGAAAAATATCTATGACCGATTTCACCCACATGAGGAAATTGAGTCTACCTGCCACTTCTATGGTGTAGAAAGGGTATGGCGGGGTTGTCTGCTCCCGCGTCTCTCACTACAACACCATATTCTCTGTGTCCCATGTGATCATGCTAGAGTCTGCCATGGTGCAGATGATAGGTACTTTAGCATTCTGCCAAGTGAATGCTGCTAAGGCAGCTGGAAGGGCCTGTGGGTAATCCCCTCATGCCAATGTGACACTGGTCATGACCACGTGTTTGTTTGATTAGTTTGTTTATATGGAGACAGGAGGCGTGGCATGTATTTGTGATCCAACATTATGTCTATCATCATCAGCATCATCATCAATCATCATCATCATCAATCATCGTCATCAATTATCATCAATCATCATCATATCATCATCATAAATCATCATCAATCATCATCATCAAGTTGTCCATCGTGCTCTACTAGCCGGCAATACTCTTACTCTCAATAAGATTTACTAATAATACATAGCGAGATTTGAATAGGCGATTTTTAAGTGTAATTTGACATATAATACAACACATTAGCTATCTCGGCTATGTATACATTAATAAAAAGATGACCTAGATTTAACTGATAGCCTGTTATGCGTTATCTATGATATGAATATCCTAAGGAAAAATTATGTACACATATTGGCTCGGTCTATATCGTTTGTAGCAGTAATGTCTTCTGTAGGTGTTTTATGATGATAGTATTAATTCGGTAAGAACTGTAGTGTGTGTAATTTTTATGTGAATGGGAGTAATATTTCACTAGCGAGATTTGAACCAGCGATTTTTAAGTGTAATTCGACATATAAACAAAACAACGCGGCTACAGGAGGGGAGGTGGTCCGTCAGAACATTAATTATGCACATACATTCCACACATTCCAACTCGGGATTGTGTCCCGAGAAAATATGCGAGGCATCTAAGCACACAAAATAGCTAACGCTTAAAACACTATCTCGTTGTTATCTGTTAGATGTAATATCTCCCTGCTGTAGCCGCCGATCCGCAATCCACAGCTCCCACCGATATAAAACTGTCTACAACAGTCGGCCTCCTGTAGCCGCTTCTGTTCTGATAGCACCCCCCCCCCCCCCCGTTCCTGTAGCCGCGGATCATGGATCGGCAGTTCCACCCGTTCTGTTCTGAAACACCCTGTTTATAACTACTATTTACTTTCATCTACAACGTTCGGAGCACTCTACGAGTAGAGATACGAGGCCGTAAGTAAGGACATCATCCTATCAAATATCAAATTAGTTCCAACGAAACATTCCTGTAAACCTGCCATGACATAGAACATATACGCTTAACCATTTAAACGCCTTTTTGGCGATATCAACCCAAACCGACATCTACAATGGTCTAGAGGAATGTCCATTTGTAGGCCAACAGAAGACTTTTTTTTTAATTTACCACTGGAATGACTGGCTCAGTAACTGAGCCAGTCATTCCAGTGGTGAATTAAAAAAAGTTGTCTTGCTTGGCCTTCAGATGGAGAATCAATATGTAAATAATTAGATATTCTTGACAAAATTAAAACCATTAAAGGGTTAATTCTTGAGGTGGTCAGTGCCTTAAACCCAAGACAGCCATACATGAAATGTATATGCAACGCTTGTATGGCGCTAGCTGGGTATCGCTGACTGTAACAGCTTGGCAGCTCCGAATGCACATTTAGAGAAGGTTGATGCGTGTCACCTCTGGCACCTTCGTACTATAGCCTAACATCGTGGTCCGGACAGTATAATCTATAACAACGTGGTATACACTATGTGCAACGTAGTCCCACTGTCGTCATCATCATCGTCGTCATCGTTGTCGTCGTCGCAAACGCTGCAGCAGAAGCCGCAGCACACGCAACTCCAACACTTTCAGCATCAGCAGCAGCAGCAGCAGCAGCAGCAGTAGTAGCAGCAGCAGCAGCAGCAGCAGCAGCAGTAGCAGCAGCAGCAGTAGCAGCAGCAGCAGCACAACCACAATCACCACCACAACCGCCAGCACCACCACCCTCATCAGCACCAACACCATCATACAGGAAAGTTGTTCACCATTTTGAAAGCAATTTGACTGGAATCTGTTGTTGCCATAGGCAGTAGCAGTTCCCAGTAAACTTATCTTTGAAATATTCAACAGAATAATCGTTTTGATCTGGAAGTATGAAATGATTAACGGACATGTATTACACATTATTTAAAGGAAGTTTCTTAATAGAGTAATCCGATCTGTCATTCAAGTCTATAACGTCATAATCAAATACGGCACATGTTAGCTAACGTTACAATCAAAATGAAGTAACCACCGTCACGAAAATTGTCCGTAACAAAATTGTGCGAATGCCAAGGCTTTGATGAATTTACAATTTTATTCAGCATTTAACTGAAAACCGTCAGATTAATTTGTCTGTGATCTGCTACCACAGGCAGCATCAGCTACCAGTTAAATTGTTACCAAACTATTTAAAAGTGTACCCGTATAGTTATCTTGAAATTTAGATTCTGGAATTTCAGGAGTCAAAGCTTCAAATCGTTCTCAACAAGCATAAAACATTGGGCGAGCTTAGATAGAAATGGGTGGGGCATAGCTAGGAAGCGCTGAGGCACGGAGGAAGCTAGAAATGGGAGGGGCATAGCTAGAAATGGATCCCTCTATTAAGTCAATCATTATAGATGATAAGGGCCGAGGTAAAAGGACCGTAGTCACTTCACCGTCTGAATGCTGAGCTTTTTTGCAGGCGACATATTCTAGTGGCAATATCTCTATACCTGCTAAATATTTTGAAAACAATTTTATTAAAAGTTGTTGGTAGCCAAGCCAACAACAACTTTCAGTCAAATTGTTTTCAGAATATTCAGCAAGTCAAGTGCTTTTGTTCATTGAATTTTTCTCTAGTGGCTTGCAGCAGAGGGACGGTTAAATATGTAGCCTGTTAACCTTCGACCGCCATTTTTAAAGAATCGCAGATAGTCCATGACTATCTAAGAAGATTTGCTGTAATTAGTCTTTATACACACCTTATAGATTTACATAATTTGATAGACAATATTGTAAAACTGAACACATTACACATGACGACATTATTTCAAAGACATAATGTGGAAAGCGAACGAAGAAGAAGAAGACGAAGACGAAGAAGAAGAAGAAGAAGAAGAAGAAGAAGAAGAAGAAGAAAAAGAAGAAGAATTTCACCGTACATTACTTATACTTTAAATAGTAAAACCTACACATTCACATGAAAACATTGTAATTTTTGATAAAAATATTTAATAGTGCTTTGTAATGTACTTAAAACCCTATAAATATGGTGTTATGGTTTTAAATTGCAATACCATATTATATCTGCTTAAAGGCGGTCATTCTTTTTAAATGGTGTGACTCCTACATTCCGATCATCGCCAAAGAACAAAAGTTCAGAGACCCCCAAAATCAGATGTCCGTTGTAGATAGGTATGACTGTACATATATACTTGTTCATCCTTAAGTGCAATGAGCAGACCTACATAGACTTCATCCTCGCCCATGGCCGACTTATTGATACGATGTAATTTTGGTTTGGCATGTATCCGAGTAGGTCTGTAATACAAGTCAACTTCAATGCATCGCTCATATCCGCTTAAGATAATTGATTTGTCTGAAAGAGTGGCATAGTGGCTGGCATAGATACACATTTTCTTTGACATGGACTGGCTCTAGCTAAGAAATATGCCAAAGGCACATATATGCCCTACCTCATCTCATTCATATGTCTCAAAGATTACATTTGTATAAGTGATCAAACTAAATATAATTGCATGAAAAACAATTTGACTGCAAGTCAGATTAATTTTCACGAATATTCAGCAGATTTCATATTTAGCTTTCCTATATTTCCGGGATATCAGAATAGATAAAGCTTACCCATTAATCCAGTCAATCTACCCGCCCCCCCCCCCCCCCTCCCCGCCCCCACCTCCACCCCCGCCCCCAGAAACGAGGCATAACATAGGACAAAGTGTAATGGACCTTTCCAGTTTTAGCTATGTCCCACTCACACCTCGCTCGTGTTGGGACCGATCGATCCCTGAACTCGATGACTATTAATTTCCAGAAAACGATACAGGTAAGCTGTTAAATATTTTGAAACTAATTTGACTGGCCGCTGTTGCTGCCATAGGCAGTTAAATTAGTTTCAAAATATTAAACAGAATTGTGATTAAATGGTAAAGACGACACACAATTCGTAGAACGTGTCAGACTATTAAGCGCTAAATACGGACTATTTCGAATCATTCATAACGTCATGATTATGACGTCATCCTACACGTCACGTGGTTGATTATGATGGATGGATAATCTTGGATAGGTCCATTGAAATGAAAGCACGGTTATTAGTTTTCGTAGCGTCTACTAAAGACATTTGCTTAGTGGAACACGGTCTGTTAATGTGGTGGGGCTGGTGGGTGGGGTGGAGATGGGCTGGTGGCGTCATTATAACCGCTGACACACACACACACAACATGCCATCACATTCTGACAATAACCTTTGGCAGTTATCAATAATATATGTAAGGGGTCACACCAACTGGACAGTGATCAAGTTAGAAGAGATGTGAATAGCTGGGGTTCGTTTATTGGCAATCATCTGCCAGAAAACAGTATGACCGGTGTAGAGACAAGAGTAGACGAACTTACAGACCATACACGATAAATACAATGTGGGACAATAGCTTTTAACAACTCTTGAGTCAACTTAACCCTTTAATGGTCAGCCTGACCAAAAGACAATATTTGGAGTGGGCTTCAGACATGGCTATTTAAAATCCCTAGAAAATAGTATTTTTGAAAATTCACCTCTAGAATGACTGGCTCAGTAACAAATCCAATCATTCTAGTAGTATATTTTCAAAAATCCTCTTCGCTCGGCCTGCAGATAGACACTGGTTAAGTAAAAACTTTAATTTTCATTACCATCACCCCTTTAATGGTCAGGCCGGCGAAAAAAAATTCAGTGGTAAATTTACAAAAATAGTCTAAAATTAAAATATCTGGAAAAATATAGACCATCAAAATGTTTAATTGATATATAAAGTAGTATTTTGTGCGCGTTGAGTCTCTGTTGACGCAATAGGGGTTAAGTGGCATACTATGCCGAGATACAACTTTGTACCCCTTCAGGAAAACATATAATAACACTAAGCTAAAAGTTCATCATCCGAATCAATGGAGAGATAGTCCCTAGCTATTCTTCCAGAAAATCGTCATTGCAGAAACCCAAGATAATTTGCTACTCGACGTATTTCGAATTGACCTATACTCATAATCACAGGCCTACTCTGACTTTGAGAGAAAATGTTTTACTCGAGACAAATAAACCCTCCACAAGTGAAACCATATGGGCTGGTGTCATCCTGTTATCTATTTTTCTTTCTAATTTAACAACAAATCAAAACTTTAGCACCTGCATCAGTTTAATCCGGTTTATCGATCATCATATGACGTCGTAATCAACAACGTGACATGTAGGCAGACCTCACAATCAATTACGTCATGAATGATGGGATTTAGTCAGTCTTCAACGCATAGTCAGTCAAGTTGTACGAATAGTATGGATATAGAATTTAATGTTTCTGGTGAATATTTTGAAACTAATTTGAACGGCGATGTTGGTTCCATAGGGATTCAGACAGTGCATAGATCAATCGATCCCAACATGGGTAAATGTGGGTGGAGCTTAGCTAGAAATTGGCGGGACATAACTAAAACTGGATTCATCCATTATATCTCGCTGTAGCAATATTCATTATGAAACACACTGACTTGCTTATGAAAGCAAGAACTCTTCTGAATTAGTTTCAATGATACGCCATCTTCGAACCAGAAAACCCGAGAAGTGATCCCCCAAGCCTAGAAAAAATTATGCAAAAAGTACGTTTTCACAAACCCCATCCCAAGAAACGCCTGTACGGTCTTGATTTTGCCCGATGAAACAGGAACTAGGTCTCTATAATCAGCAAAGAGTATCTGTTTTTCTTCTTTATTTAAAGTACACACCACAATCTGGCGTATTTTTCTGCAACCAATACGACCATCCTAACGAATATAACATCGTCATCATCTTCTGATTGGTGAAGGGCATGGTGTGCGGATTTGAGTTAGTCATTAGAGAGAAATGTTTCCTTCTTTAGATGATTAAGGCGTAAATAATATCACCTTGACAAACTCCTATTCGCCCCTGACGTGTGACCGGTTTTAATGGATCGTTATCAAATCCCGCACAGACGGCATTCTCATAATGTTTTATCGCCTAAGAGGTACATCGTTTCATTAGTATATCACGTGCTTTTCCATTGCACCAGGGAATCATGTGGAGCAGAGCCGTTCTATTCAGAACATACTGGCAATAACAGCTGAATGCGACCGGTTGTGAGGGAAAACCTTGTGGCATTATTCATTTCAGGAGTTAGAAGCAACTAGCAGACCAATGGACCTTTCCAGTTTATTCATCCATCATATGACGTCATCATCATGAATGACGTAGACACGTTCGTAACGACCGCTTAATTGATAACGCACTAAGTGGTGTTGTACGAATTGTATGTCTTAACAATTTAATACACATTCTGTTGAATATTTTGAAACTAATTTGATTGGGCGCTGTTGCTGCCATAGCCCAACAGCTTACATGTACGGTTTTCTGTAAATTGATAATTGGGGAGTTCAGGGATCGATCGATCGATCGATCCCAATACGGGAGAAGCGTGGTGGAGCTTAGCTAAAGATGGAAACGTGACCCAGGCGAACATGTCCCAGTCATGGCATGCATATTTGGAACCAACTCGTAAGGTGCTATGAGAAGTTATTCGATGTAGATATATGTCAGTATGCTGAACGAAATTATGAATGTGGAACACGGGGTGTTGACTTGAGGTTAATGTAGAGAGTTAAGACATCTGCGAAATGGACCTTTCCAGTTTTATCTATGCCCCGCCCATCTCTAGCTAAGCTCCACCCTCACCTCGCTCGTGTTGGGATCGATCGATCTCTGAACACCATGACTATCAATTTCCAAAGAAAACTACACAGGTAAGCTGTTGAATATTTTGAAACTAATTTGACTGTGTGCTGTTGCTGCTTAAAGCAGCAACAGCGCCCAGTCAAATTAGTTTCAAAATATTCAACAGCATGTGTATTAAATAGCAAAGAATTACAAAGATATACAATTCATACAACATGTCGGACCATTTCAGATTTGGTGACGGTCTTTGTGACGTAATGATTATGACGTCATCATACACGGGCTGAGATGATTATGACGTCATACGAGGTCAGATGATGGATGGATACTCTGGAAAGGTGAATTACGAGGAGACATGTCATTTAGGACATTGATGAAATGTCAGATGGCATTGATTTATGAAGTTATAGGCGAGACTGGGCAATATATGCCTTTTCACAGCTTGTTGGGATAGTAAAATGAATCCATTGATTGCAATGATTTTATTAGTTTGGTCAGCCAATCATGAAGGCAAGAATTAGTGTTTTTAATTGAACCAATATGAACTGGATTATGTAATCAATATAGTAGTTGCTCACCTCTGAATAGTGGGTGCGTGTTTTCATTATTTAACCCCACAGCTTGATTGAAGCAGGCGTTTTGTGTTGTGAAGCTATACTAATATAAGACCAGACTTAAAATATTAACTTACAATTTAAGTTAAATATGCATGGCATTTTTCTCTTGGCGTCATTGAACCCCTTTCCCCGGACAAATCATGGGCAGATGTACTCTAAGTTTCAATGGAAGGAATCATTAAAATCTGATGAAGTTGCGCTTGTTACACGTATAGCATATCCAATCATGCCATAATACAGAAAACAATGCACTTTAGGTCGGCAATGATTGACCTGATGGTAATCTTTAGCCTAACCATAATACCCAAAAAGTACACATTCACAAAACGTGGACTACAAAAAACCTATTCTGAACATCATATATATTTTTTCGGAAGATTCTTAATATACCATTCGGTATTAACTCAATAGATCATATCGACACAGATTTCATTTCTATTCCAATTTGTCAATGGTTATCCCCTATGTTGACTTGACTGCAATGTCTTCCAATATTTATTCCCAAGCGATTCATTCCAGGAAATGGAAACAAACATCTCTGCGGAAAGGTTAATTAATTATTTGTATATCCCGCAGGGATAATTTTGCTTATCCATTGACAGTGTTCATTTAAGAGAATAATAAGTTTAACACATTCACACCTACAGATAAGACACGAGACAATCTGTATTATGTAGGGACGATTCTGTTGAATAGTTTGAAACTAATTCGACTGGAAACTGTTGCTGCCTATGGCAGCAACAGCTTCCAGTTAAATTAGTTTCTAAATATTCAACAACTCCTTTGTATTGTTGTCTTGAAATCAGACGCCAGAATTTCAATAGTTGAAAGGTTAAGCAGACAAAATGATTTATCTATATACCCTAATCCATCTACCAGTCTAGACAATGTTATATCTCAGACAAGTAAGTGGTTTGTTATTTGCAGTTAAATCTCTCTATAGCGGGCACCTACCTTTGGCCCCAAAGGATGGTGGATCTTTAAGATGGGTGGTCATAGGATCATTTGTCTTAATGTATTGCAATCATTCGAATCAAAAAACCTATACACTATGGAAAATACGTTGCATAGAGCAGACACTTGTGTTTAATAAACACCCTTTAGTGGCATGTGCATTGGCCACACAGTCAGCATTGCCCGTATAAGGCAATATAATGTTTTCCGTGAATATAATAATGCGCTCCTATTTCGTGACATTTTAGCGCAACGTCAAGTGATGTAGGAGCATAAATATTGGAACCATTCCCAATGACTTGTTGGTAAAGTAAGGCAGCTTTCGTGGTTTATAATATTCTCATCTATATGCGGCTATGTCAAGGATTCTATTGACCTGATAAATCACACTGGCATTCTATTCATTCTATTCACGCGATTCTATCACAGACTCCGCAACTAATTGCAGGTCAAAGAATATAATTCAAATATTCTTAAGAGGTTGTTTGCTGCCGTCCGAAGTCCAAAGCACGTTTTC
Source organism: Chaetoderma sp. LZ-2023a (assembly GCA_034401795.1). Classification (NCBI taxonomy): domain Eukaryota; kingdom Metazoa; phylum Mollusca; class Caudofoveata; order Chaetodermatida; family Chaetodermatidae; genus Chaetoderma; species Chaetoderma sp. LZ-2023a. The sequence goes on from JAVVLW010002664.1 coordinate 21,254, forward strand.
TCCGACGATTTGTATTAACACACATGTTATTTCTGATTAACTCGCCAGTGAGAACATGGCCTAATCCTCTAAAAGTATACAATTTCAACAGTTTTATTTTCAAGTATTCTGGTGTGAATATGCTTAAAACTTAAGACCGTGATGTGCATAAAACATGTACGATGAATGCACAAATTAACTGATCGAGGTGTTTCACCATTTCACTTTTAAAATACACTTAAACATTACAAGTATTTAAGGTATTCAATGGAACATTAGTTTACCATATAAGCCCATGTTCTCACTAGAGACTTATTCAGGAATAACGCCATGCTGAAGTATGGCGTTATTCCCAATTAACTCTCTAGTGAGAACACGCCTTAAGGTATATTCTTATGAGTACTTAGTAAGAATGTGTGTTTTCATAAACATAGGTTGAAAAAGTCATATGTTATAGTAGTCAAGAATAGACGAATCTAGTCTCCCAGCCAATCATATGACGCCATAATCAACTGCTATATGTGTATGCTGATGCCATAATGAATTACGTCATGTATGACACGATTAAGTCCGTCATAAACGCTTAATATTCCCTCAAGTTGTACGAATTGTATGCCTTTACCATTTAATAAACATTCTGTTGAATATTTTGAAACTAATAGGCAGCAACAGTTCGCATTAGTTTTAAAATATTCAAACGCTTACAAGTATAGTTTTCTGGAAATTGAGATTCAGGGAGTGATACCGACACGGGAGAAGTGTGGATGAAGCTTAGTTAGAGATTGGCGAGGCATAGCTAAAACTGGAAATGTCCGTTGTTTTGTCAACAAAGTTGTTTATCTCGCCACGCGTCACATTTGTTAACATTATGACTGGATGATATTGATATCCTCCAGTTTGCTGCCTAATGAATGGAATGGATGAATCCAATTTTAGCTATGCCACGCCCATCTCGAACTAAGCTCCACACACACTTCTCCCGTGTTGGGATCACTCCTTGTGTTGCAAGTCTTTGCTATTTAATAAACATGCTGTTGAATATTTTGAAACTAATTTGACTTGGCGCTGTTGCTGCCATTGGCAACCTGGAAATTAATAGTCTGGGATCGATTGATCCTAACACTGGCGAAGCGTGGGTAGAGGTTTTCAGGTTACCAATGGCAGAAACAGCGCCCAGTCAAATTAGTTTCAAAATATTCAACAGCGTGTTTATTAAATAGCAAAGACATGCAATTCGTGCAACATGTTGTACTATTACGAGTTTAAGACGGACTAAATCGAGTCATCCATGACGTCACGACTATGACGTCAACCTACACGTCACGTGGTTGAAGATGACGTCATATAATGGATGGATAAAATGGAAAGGTCCATTGACAGACTGGCCGACAGACAGGCCGACAATCTCACTCATATTAGTTTCTAGTCGCATCCAAAAATGCACTGAACAGAGGTTAATAAAGGAGAATAGATTTCTGATGGATATATGTTTGGACAGGGAAGATAACAGTCGTGGACGTGGAAGGATTCCGTGGAAATGGAGGCTCAAATTATGTCGTTTCACTAAGGCCGTGTTCTCACTAGAGAGTTAATCTGGAATAACGCCATACCTCAGTATGACGTTATTCCTGAGTACGTCTCTAGTGAGAACACGGCCTTAGTCTAGATATATCAAATTTGAAACGAATGCACGTATAATTCGACAATAAGCACGTACACAACATATATTTGACGAATAATAAGTTTTATTCAGGAAAAAATGGCTCCTTGAGATGCAATTTTCGAAATAGATCTAAATGTAATGAAATGAAATAAATGTTTACATTTCATAGAAATTATACTTTTTTGGTTGTCAAATTGAATTAGGGACGTGTGTCTCTAATTAAATTTCACGACTTAAAAAATTGTGTTTATTTATACGTAATGAAATCGTCATATGCTAAGATTTATTTTGTTTCATTACATTCCGATGCATAATTTAAGCTTCTAAAAGTATATAATTTTAACAATTTAATTTTGTAGCATTTTGGTTTGAATACTCGCCTTTAAAATAACTACAAGAACGTTCCACTCAATATTTATCATCGTCTAAGGAATTCAACGTCCCTAATCCATATGATAAACTGATTACATATCAACGTGAGTCTCTGTTTGTTACCTTGAAACAAAAATCATTTGTTTGTCTGATTTTATATAGCACATGTATACAGCTACTCGAGACATTGCTATTGATTTTTAACCTCTTTGTATAATCAATCAGTCTGGTCACCACGACTTTAGAGCGCCGGTTAGATAACCTAACATCACAGCTCTACCTATATATCATCGAATGCGTGGATTGTTTACCAATTTATTAATTGATAAATCCCATTAACACAACCACGGTATAGGCTTGGCAATAAAACTATTCTATTTCTATAGTGAAGTCTATATGTACACTTTGCGCAATACAGTCCCACCGTCCGTGAAGGTGGCCCAATAAGGATGGTCTATATTTGGCCATGTTCCGCGAATGAGACAAGACACGCATGCTAAACATACTATGTACCTATCTGAAAGGGCCGGGACTAGCTGGACAGGGTACGCTGAGAAGCAAGATGTGCCTGCAGGAGCTAAGGACGCTGGCTGCGGAAAAGAACCAGTGGACAAAGCAGGAGAATGGCTGATTGCGGTTGCAGGATGTTTTTAACCCTTTTATGACGAAACTGGCCCAAACCAACCACTGCAATGGTCTTGAGAAACGGCCATTGGCAGGTCAAGTGAAGATTATTTTTGGAAATTTACCACTGGGATGACTCACTCGGTAACATACGAAAAAATCTACGGTTACATTTTGATCAAGCTACTTGACTAGGTCCACTTTCTACGATACATACGTAGGCATAAACCCATTATACGGGTTGTCAGAAAAGTACACAATACAATGGACCTTTCCAGTTTTAGCTATGCCCCGCCCATCTCTAGCTTATCTCCACACACACACCTCTCTCGTGCTGGGGTCGATCGATCTCTGCACTCCCCAACTATGAACTTCCAGAAAACTAAACATGCAAGCTGTTAAATATTTTGAAACCGATTTAACTTGGTGTTGTTGATGCCTATGGTGTTGCATGTTTATTAAATAGTAAAGACATACAATTCGTACAACAACGCTTAGTCCGTTATCAATTATGGGTGACTTACTTATCTACACCATTTATGACGTAATTGATCATGACGTCATCCTGCATGTGACGTAGATGATTATGACGTCATGTGATTGATGGATGAACTGAATAGGTCCATTCCAGGCAGACCATTCCAGATAATTTTGACTTTGGCACGAGCTAACATGTGACGGATTTGATTATAATATTTGAGTGACGGAATGGACGGATGGATGTCTCTATTAAGATAGATATATTTCACGGTAGGTCGTGTCAATCTTCCCATATCAAGGACAAACATCAGCTTAGTTTAAAAGGAAGAATCACTTAATTTATTTGATGTGAAGATTAACAAATAAAACCCAAACGCCTGTATGGATATAATAGCACTATTTGCCGCTCGCGCGATGAAGGCGACATCTCCATGGGAAAATGCAAAAAGGCAACCGAATAAAGCAACCGTCGTGTATTGGATTTCCATTCATACATCCATCTACCATTAACAATAATACTTTTTTCATCGATCATATAGCACCAAGATCTTAGAAGCCCGTGGGTAGCGTGATAATGGTCTCTTGGCCTACACCATCGATTGGAAGATGATGCATAAAAGCTGAATCTT
>JAVVLW010002665.1:0-75000 GCA_034401795.1 Chaetoderma sp. LZ-2023a
GAGCTAGAAGCTGCACTGCTCCAGGAATGGGATGCGATTCCTCTTCGTGACATCAGGTGCTTAATTCGAGAAAGCGATGCACGGCGGTGGTTAATGCGCGCGGAGGTCACAACCGGTATTGACAGCTCAGTGTCATTATTTAAATTGGACCTTTCCGTTGAATGATGCCGTGTTAAAGGCGCGATGCCAGCACTACAGTAACAAGAGACTGTTGTTCTAATTGGAAAATGACCTATCAATTAAATAATATATTTGAATCAATTTATTGTTTTTGTTAAAAATCAGTGTTGCTAAACTTTTTTGGTTCAGTATATTATTGATACTCTATAGTACATGTAATGTTGTTTATCACGCTTTAATAATCTGTAAATCTAAAAGAAATGGATTATTTTAAGATGCTACGTGCGGATAATTAATTAACCCCATTGACTCTCAAATTTGTTCAAGAAAGTAAGTTTTCCCATAAAATTCCCCATGAGCAGACCAAGAAATGATTGTTTTTGAAAATTGACCATCGCAATGACTGGCAGTGATAACAGTTAAAACAAAACCTGCCCCCTCTGTCTGCAAATTGACATTTCTCAAGACCACAGTAGGAGCCGTGTTTTGGCAGGCTTGTGTGTTAAATGGCTATTTCGGAAATCGGACAGCATTGACAGAAAAAGCGAGTGAGAGTTGCGGTAAATTCGGAGATTTAATTTGTCAAAAAAGATATCATTTTCTTTGAGGGCTATCTTACATATTTCTCATAAATATGTATATTGTATACATTTTTCCCGTGTACACGTTTACGATTTTTGTAACCGTGTACACGTCACCTGAACATGTACACGTGCCCAGCCCTAGTTAGAAGCCACCACATGATTATGTTACAAAATGTTTTCCCAAAGATACTCACTCCCAGCAGACGTATAGTTGACAGAGCATACTACAGTGTTCCAGAATTTCAGTACGAGAGGTGTGTCCACATATGCAAATGCATTTGTAAATGCATTTGTATTTGCACTTGCATTTGCATCTCAATAAGCTACACACATTTGCATTTGCATTTAAATGCAATACCCTGCACTTGTACCCACGTCTGTTAGATACAGATACCCTGAGTATACAGTATGTCAGGCAGTTTCGGATCACTACTTAAAAAAGTAGTTCCTATGAATTTTTTTTATAGAATATTTTAAATCAAACATGTTAGATTGTGATGACATGCATTTGCACTTCATGCAAATATAAAAAAAGATTTCGTTTGACCTTTGCTCTTCGAGGAATTTCACAATACCGTGAGTCGACCGAATCACTTTGGGTAGTTCCGGATCACGTCAATTAAACTGTCAGTTTGACGACTATAAAATAATATTTTCGAAACTTCTTATTCCATTGCCATGTTTCGACAAGGCAAAAAACAAGAATTTGAAAAATAGCATTGGCTGTATTCGACTGGGACCTTTGTGTAGGGTAACTTTACTCGCTAAGTTGCCAAAAATGTGATCGCAAACGAACCAGTCGAATGAAAAAAGACTAGCAGTATGGAAGGTGCAGAAACCGACTAAATCGCCTAAATTGTACTATCTTGAAAATAAAATCCAACTTTCAGCGCTGTTTTCAGACATGCTTTCAGAATTTCAGAATTCAGCTCCTAGGTCCAGCATTTTCAAATTTTGCATCACGTGACATACTTCAGGAAACATGCCACACGTTTTGGCCCTGGCTTGTTTCGTCCTCTATTTTCTCCGGGAAATTCTAAATGCCACACAAAATCCCACTCGGACAAAATCCCACCGGACATAACACCACCCGAACAAAATCCCATTGGACAGATTCACACCAGGATTTCATGCCCACTCCATTAGGGACCAACCGGGATGAACTCGAGATTGTAGAGGAAGCCACATATGATATGGGCGTCACATTTCGAATAGTTGCCAACTTGTCAGCGATCTCGGGGCTATTACATCCCTTGACTTTTTAAATTCAATTCAATTCAAGTAAATTTAATTTGCCTATTTAAATATGACATGACGGATCCTTACACAGAAGACATTTGACAATTAGGTACATTTCTCTGTTCGGCTTTAAAATGTTTAATCTTGGGAATAGACAGGTGTGTAGGGTAGGGACAGTCGGGAAGAGAGAGAGAGGGGGGGGGGGGGGGTTCGTAGTGTTAATTAATTAATTATTATTAAATGCCCACATTCACACCAGAATGCGTGAAAATTAAATTGGTTAAATTGTAACCTTTTAGAGGGTTAATGTGTGTACCTCAATGTAATCAAGTGAAATAAATCTTGACATATGATGATTTCATTCCGTAATAATTGTTATATAATGTTTTTATTGCGAAGCTGAATTAGGGACTCGTGTCGCTAATTCAATTTCACAACTTAAAACATTATATTGTGAAATGTGAAATGTGAAATTATTTATTTACACCCCAGACCATATTATAAAGGTATATGGAGGATTTGCATAATAGTTATATGGAACAGGTACACATTATATTTTTATAGTTAGAGTTTTGCTCTGTACAAGATTTAGTAACCATCTATGCCATAGATCCTGATGAATGATGATTATTATTATTATTATTATTATTATTATTATTATTATTATTATTATTATTATCAGCATCAGCATCAGCATCGTCGTCGTCGTCGTCGTCGTCATTTTTGTTATTGTTGTTGCTGGTGGTGGTGGTGGTGGTGGTGTAGTTGTAGTTGTTGGTGTTGTCGTCGTCGTCGTCGACCCACTTTTTGTCGTTCTGGTCGATGCAGCTGTTGTCGTTGTCGTCGTCGTCGTCGTCGTCGTCGTCGTCGTCGTCGTTGTTGCTGTTGTTGTTGCTGCTATTGTTATTATTATTATTTTATTTTTTGTTGTTGTTGTTGTTGTTGCTACGGTTGTTATTATTGTAGTAGTTGTTTTAGTAGTTGTTGTTGTTTGTTCTTGTTGTTGTTGTTGATGTTCTTGTTGTTGGTGTTCATTTCGCCATCGTTGTCGTTGCTTTTGTATTGTTGATGTTGTCATTTTCGGTTAGCGTCGTCATCTTTGTCTTCGCCGCCATCATTGCCATTATGGTAATCATCGTCATTGTCTTCCTCCTCACCACCATTGCTACATTATTACTGTTACTGTCGGTGGTATAGTATATTATCATCGTCATTTATTTTTTATTTCATTATTTTCCTACAGGCTGGGATATGATCACCTTGATGAATCTAAAGAGTTTTACTATCAACTTTGTATTATGCGTGGAAAGTAACATATCGAATTTATAGTCATTTATGCGTAACGAAATCGCCATTTAAGATTTATTTCACTTGAATACTTCTAGGTCCGCAATGTAAGCTTCTAAAAGTCTACAATTTAGACAATTTAATCTTCAAGCATTCTGCTGTGATGATTGTGTACCTTTATTATTATTATTATTATTATTATTATTATTATTATTATTATTATTATTATTATTTATCATCGAAATTTGCGTAGCCAAACGGATTGTTCCCTTGTTGGTTAGGTAACTGGAAACTGTTGCGGTCTAACAGATTCCAGTCGAAGTTATTTTCAATTTAATCAGCATTTTATAAGTTTCGCTAAGGGTGGTCATCTATGATAGTGATAGGTAGATAAGGATGGGGAAAGGATGAGGGGTGAACGTAGTACAACCACGTTACTACCAACAAAAAACTCAGAACGACTGTTTATATTGCAAAATTGAAACAATTTGTTGCACTTGACAATAACAATTGTACTTTAGCATTATAGAGGACAGCATAATTTACGGACATGGTACAAATCCTGGAACAGCGAGCAAAATTCGCATTTCTCACTGAATACAAGATGGCAGAAAATATATCTACCACCAAAAACATCGACCACACCCATGTGTTTTATCCTTTATAGATATAAATCAATGGGAAAAATGGTTTTTGCTTTATTCAACCGTGGGGAGGGGTATCCGATCACTTTCTGACATTGGCCGGTCCTCTATTTATTCAGTGATCCTGGCGGAGGTTTCAGGCAACAGTCAGTGAAGTTTCCACTGTAACTAATGCACAGTACCTAACAGAACATGAACTTCAACATTAACTTCAAATTTATCCTTATGATGAATGATATGTAGTTAATGCTCATATGTTAATGTAACCACTTAACTTGATAACAGAGCCATCAGCCTCGGATGCGATCTTATGTGTGCGTGCGTACGTGTTTGTGTGCGTGCGTGCGTGTGCACGTGCCTGTGTGTGTGTGTGTGTGTGTGTGTGTGTGTGTGTGTGTGTGTGTGTGCGCGCGTGTGCGTGCGTGCGCGCGCGCGTGTGTGTGTTGTATACATCATGTATATTTTACTTAATGTCAACTGTATATCGCATGGACTATCTATGTATGGCTATATCTATATGCATGTATATGTAGATTTTGTGCCAATAAATAATCTGAATCTGAATCTGTTACGTCACGATGATCAGCTCTCCAAAGACATTGTTTCTGTGACGTCACGATGATCAGCTCATCAAAGACATAGACATTGTCTATGTGACGTCACGATGATCAGCTCATCAGAGCAATTGTCTATGTGACGTCACGATGATCAGCTCATCAAAGACATTGCCTATGTGACGTCACGATGATCAGCTCATCAGACATTGCCTATGTGACGTCATGATGATCAGCTCATCAGACATTGCCTATGTTAAGATGTGCCTCTACATAATAGGGCATATAGTAAGACTATGAAGAGCTGTATGGGCCTTTGGAAGAACTGCAGAAAACCACAGATTTCATCTTGAGAACGGGTCTCCAAGTGTGATACCAATCGAAAAGAAGAAGAAGAAGTAAGACTATAAACATAATGCGAGTTTAAACGTTACAATACATATAGCGAGTCGATCATTTGTCCAAAGTTTTCATGCTCTTTAGAGGACACGACACACAATCATGACAGTACATGCACACTGTAATGTGCAATGATGCGTTGAACATCCCCACCCACCCACCCAGTATTTGCCTGTCAAAGCGGTAAAACTAGATCGGTATTAATTACATTATGTAGCATTTCTCAGAAAGTTAACAATATATACTCTGTCCTAGCATGATCTCGTGTTTTGTATCTCTAGGCTTGTAACTAAGACGCCATATTACTGGTGCACGAGGGGTTGGGGTGGGGTGGGGGGGGGGGGGTGAGGACAGACAAATCGAGGCAGATCACGTGTTTTAAAACTACACAAGAGCGGCTGGTTATCTAACGTTTGTTCAGAAGTCTCCAGCGTGTTTGCGAATAAACTACACACAACCTCTAGCTTCAAGGTAAGTCATTTTATAATAAAGACAGTCAAAGTGCTTTTGACAAATCGTTCAATACTATAGATTATTATTTGTGACTCGTAACTATAAGCCAGTCTATCTATCTATCTATCTATCTATCTATCTATCTGTCCATTGGTCTCTGCCTGTCTGTCGGTCTGTCTTCCGTTTGTCAGGCTGTCGTTAGATCAATCGGTCTGTGGAATTTGGCAAGATCATGTTTCTATCCCCTAGCCTAAAATATGGGACAGAAAGTTTCACATTAGTTTAACTATATATCCAAGCATAATTTTATCAAAGTCAAGTATTCTTTCTAGAGTTTAAATTCTGTGTTTACGGATATTCGTCGATTTACTGATACAGTCGTGTCTCGCGAGATCTCCTTCGATACCAGATGATCTGGGTATATTCGAACGAAACCACGCCTCCATTCTCAACAATGGGAGAGCAAATTTGCGTACGAGTTATCTTCCTTCCTCTAGTACTTACTTTCGCCATCTCATTAAGAGAGCTAAGTGGCACTGCCCCCCCACCCCCTCCCCCACCCCCCGCCCCTCCCTAGTGAAGCCGGCCAAAATCGGCCTCTGTAGTGCTTTTGAGGAATGTCCATATGCAGGCCAATAGAAGACTATTTTGAAAATGGTACGACTGGAATGACTGGCTTGTCATTTCAGTGGTAAATTTTCAAAAAAGTTTTCGCTTGGCCTGCAAATTATGGATATTCAATAAAGTAACGATTTTTTTAACCAAATTTAGCAATTAAAGAGTAAACTAAAAATTATACTGAACTTCACTGATTGGAGCAAGCGACTGACCTTAACAATTATACTGAACTTCACTGATTGGAGCAAGCGACTGACCTTAACAATTATACTGAACTTCACTGATTGGAGCAAGCGACTGACCTTAACAATTATACTGAACTTCACTGATTGGAGCAAGCGACTGACCTTAACAATTATACTGAACTTCACTGATTGGAGCAAGCGACTGACCTTAACAATTATACTGAATTATACTGAACTTCACTGATTGGAGCAAGCGACTGACCTTAACAATTATACTGAACAGATCATGTTTCTATCCCCTAGCCTAAAATATGGGACAGAAAGTTTCACATTAGTTTAACTATATATCCAAGCATAATTTTATCAAAGTCAAGTATTCTTTCTAGAGTTTAAATTCTGTGTTTACGGATATTCGTCGATTTACTGATACAGTCGTGTCTCGCGAGATCTCCTTCGATTATACCTTAACAATTATACTGAACAGATCATGTTTCTATCCCCTAGCCTAAAATATGGGACAGAAAGTTTCACATTAGTTTAACTATATATCCAAGCATAATTTTATCAAAGTCAAGTATTCTTTCTAGAGTTTAAATTCTGTGTTTACGGATATTCGTCGATTTACTGATACAGTCGTGTCTCGCTGATTGGAGCAAGCGACTGACCTTAACAATTACGTGAAAATTCTAATTGTTGCTTTATGAATGTCCATTTTAGTCGCACCGAGAGAACACTATTTGTTTTTAAGTTTACCACTCAAATGTCTTGTGCCGTCATTAAGCCAGTCATTCCCCTGGTAAGATTTAATAAAATAGCCTTCTTGGCCAACAAAAGCACATTTCCCAAACTCACAGTAAATTGCTGGTTGTTGGTCAGTTAACCATTAACACTTTCACTGATAAATTCAATGTATCTCAATCACAGGGAAAACAGACAGGAAATATTTTGAATATTTTCAAATTAATGACTAAGCCATTGCTGCCTTAGGCACCTGCTTCGAGTCATATTAATTTCAAAATAATGAACAAAATTTGTTACACATCGCAAAGCATTCCATTGGTAAAATTTCAAAAATAGTCTTCTTGGCCAACAAATGCACATTTCCCAAACTCACTGTACATGATGGTTTTTGGTCAGTTTGACCTTATGCAGCAACTGCTTTCAGTCATATTAATTTCAAAATAGTAAACACAATATGCTACACATTGCAAAGAATGTACTTGGTCGTCTACTACTACTACTACTGCTGCTGCTGCTGCTGCTGCTGCTGCCCCTGCTGCTGCTACTACTGTTACCTCTGCTACTACTAGTGCCGCTGTTGCTGCTAATATTGCCGCAGTTTCCACCATCAAACCACCAACACCACCACCAACAACAACAACAACAACAACACCAACACAACCACCACCACCACTACTACTACCACTACTACTACTACCACTACTACTACTACTACTACTACTACTACTACTACTACTCCTACTACTACTGCCGCTAACAATGTACCATTTCTTGTCGTTTCGTCGATTACCATAAGCCTATAGGCTTGGTGGTGGTGGTGGTGGTGGTGGTGGTTATTGTTTGAGCAGTAATTTCAACATGTTTACCTATGGTTGCCTAACACGGAGTTTTGGTACATATATGATAAATGTTAGCTGTATGTTAAAATTAGATCAATGCGACCTACTCTTCATGTTATATTGAACACCAGATTAAATTTTGTCTGGTCTATCATTAAATCCTTATGCAAACTATAAAAGAGCCTCCATTATGAAACTTGGTGGCACATATTGCATATAGAGCTATTATAGAAGCTTGCGTACCAGTAACAGTGACATTTCTAACTACGGGTAAAATCGTGGAGATTCTTACATATGCCTAATGATGGCTTAATTGGTTTTCTACCGAACTATGATGGTATATGGCCAGTCACAATACTTTGCAGATATTACCTCCTATTAGTGTAAAAAATAGGTCTCAATAAAACTGCAGAAACAAACCGTTGACGCAAATTTGTCTTTGAAAACGTTTTTCAATATTTTGATGACCTTTGTCTACAATAAAACATTGGGGTAAAATCGGAAATTGTCCACCCTTAAAATATCACGATATGACGTCATAGCGGGACTTTGAACACACGTTCATACGATTCATACGAATGAAACCATTACGTCGCGAGATTATGACATACATAGTCTTTACCACATCCTGATTAGTGCCTACTGGGGGTGGGCGGTTGGTGGAGGGGGGGGGGGGGGGGTTGCAACGCAGACCGGTTACTAGGTCTGGGTAGGACACGAGTCGCGACATTAGGTCTGATTTAACAATCCGGTCCGGTGATGACGTCATATCGAGATTGGAATTACGAAATTCATAAATTAAAACATTTAATTTAGTGGGTATCAAATTATAAGTTGACGTGTTTTGGCTTGTCTCTGTTTTGAGTTCTCCTTTAATCTTTCTATTATCGATACTCCTAGGCTGAATATTGAATGGAAATGTAGTAGTAGTAGTAGTAGTAGTAGTAGTAGTAGTAGTAGTAGTAGTAGTAGTAGTAGTAGTAGTAGTACTAGTCGTTTAGTTTCGTTGAATACCAATAACGTTGTTTCAAGGTCGTTTCCACTCAGTGATTCGTGTGATATCAATATCCACACAACGTCAGCAAATTCTTGACCTCATTTTGTGTGCGGCAGACGTGCGGAAGATTTGAATTTTACGACGAATTCAGAGGGGACTATTTTTCTGTTAACTACTTGTCACGCTCGTGTCCTTTTAAGTTTCAATTCTCTCTACTACCATATTCTGGTGGAAATCACTACACCAATGGCTACTCAATACATACAAGATGCTATTCTCGATCTCGAATCGAAGGAGATCTCGCGAGATACGAATGTAGTTGTAGCTATAATATGACAGCACGCGAGTCCCGTGCAGGTAACGTATGTATTGACATTACACAGTTATATGATGCTGATTGATGATTATGATGATGATCGATGCTGATGATTGATATAATGCACATGTTGTCCTACAACATTAGGCCTACATGATGATGATGATGATGATGATGATGTTGCTGCATTCCCAACAAACGAATAAACTACCAGCTCTACCCAATGTACCGTAACGACATAGGGGTAACGCCAGTAGTCCGACAGCCCAATAGTCCGTTAGCCCATTAGTCCGGCAACCCAACAATCCGACAGAGCAACGAATTTACAAAACCCAGTGGTCCAACAACCCAGTAGTCCGACAATAGAATGTAATTGTTGATAAAATTCTTCCAAATCCTATAATCTATGGAGATGAAATTTCGTTAATATGCTCAAAGCAGAAAGTAAGTTGTGAAAGTTGGACGGACCAATGTATTGACGAATTGATAAAAAAAAAATGTAAAGACTTCTATCCAGCAGCATACGCTGTGAGGCTTAAACAAGTGACTCAAGGGGTGGGGTGTGGGGGGGGGGTGTGTGTGAGAGCGCTATATCGCTCACCTGCACCATTGATATTTCAAACTAGAAAAATGTTCTACAAGTAGGCCTAGACCACTATAGATTTCTCGGCAATTCAAAAGTTATAGCCACACATATGTGTCACATTCGACGGCGGCGGCGACGACGACGACGACGACGACGGCGTCAACAATGTTAAATTTCTGCGTTTAGCACAACCTTTCAGCTTATATTTGAGGATCAGTTAGTTATATTGCAACTAAACTTGGCTGTACGCTTGCCTATACTGTTAGGAACCAGCATGCTGACACTGAAGTCGCAAGGTCAAAGGTCAAGGTCACCGTGACCTTGATACAAAACTATGTTTTAAGCAAAACTTCTCGGCTTATCTTCCAGGATTTGTTAATCCTATTGGAACTAAACTGAGATACATTTGTACCTATAATGATAGGAAGCAGGATGCTGACACTGAGGTCACAATGCTGAAGGTCAAGGTCATTCTGACCTCTACAAAACGTTATTTTTTAATGTTAATTTTTTTGGCTTAGCAAATCCTATTGGAACTAAATTTGAATACATGATTACCTATAATGTTAGAAAGCAGCATGATAACACAGAGGTCACAAGATCAAAGGTCAATGCCACTGTGACAAACAGGAGACAGGCGAGACATTTAATTCCGCGGAATTCTTGTTAAAATACAAATTATCGCCGTGTATTTTAGGAGTGATATTTAAGCAATTTCCTGAACATATTTGGATATCCAAGAAGGACGCCGGATAAATTGACCAATCAAATTTTCTTTAGGGATGTTGAAGTCTTCCACACTAGGATCTTTCCTCTCAAGTCTTGTTGAAATTATGCCATTGATAAAAGAGGAGTAGTATTTATTTAAATTATTTCTTGAAATTTTTGGAAAATCCAAGATTCTCGCGGGAAGCATCGACCAATCAAAATTCTGAATAGAAGTTCTAGAGCCTACCGCAATAAGATTCTTCCACTCAAATTTGATTAAAATTTGCCAAGTGGTTTAAGCGGAGATCTGTTTTAAAAGATTCCATGAACATTTTCGGAAAATCCAAAATAGCTATGAAAACAAATTGACCAATTAAAATTCTCGTTAGATGTTTTGAAGCGTACCACCGTATGATCGTTCCCTCCACTTTTCTGGGAAATTGGGGCATTGCTTAAGGGGGGAAATAACGTTTTAAAGGAGTTCGGGAAAATTTCCGAAAACCCCAAGAGCCACCGAAGAAACCGACCAATCAAAATTCTGAATAACTTTTCTAGAGCCTTCCACAATGCGATCTTTCTAGCCGAAGTAGCGGTTTAGGAGATTAAATGATTTCTGGAAAATTTGTAGGAAAATCCAAGATGGCCAGCAAAGAAATCAACCAATTGAAATTCCTCATTTGATATGCCAAAGCTTACCGACGGGCGAAAGATGGACAGACAGACGACGGACGGTCGCCATGCCATGATATTTCAAGTCAGCTGAGCTAATAAGAGACTCCCAGGAAAGTTTAGAACAAACAAGTAGAGAAATGAAGTTATGTTGGCATCTCTCATAAGCTGGCTAAAACCCGCTATAATGAGAATCTACTAAGTTATTGACATTCACATGCGAAAGCGCTATAGATGCGACATAGGCAGTCTTTGCGAAATGTCACAAATTTGACAGACAGACAAATAGACCGACAGATAGATGTGTACTAGTTGCGGAGTCGCGATTAAAAATTGTCCAATGAATACAAATATTGCATGAAAACACTGAGATGAATCTGTGAGTAAATACATCAACATCAATGGAGACTAGGTGGGCGGGTGGTTAAGAGTAAAGAATCTAATTACATCGCCGATAAGCAACAACACATATTGCTGTGTCCATACATTCTTTATTCATGCATCCAACCGCGTTATCGATATGATAGCTGCAGCTGGTGGTGGTGGTTGGTGGTGGTGGTGTTGTTGATGATGATGATTTGTATGTGTTGTGGTTGGGCTGGTGGTTGGGGATGGGGTGGTGGGGTGCTGGAGGGGGTGATGATGATTTGTATGTGTTGTGGTTGGGGGTGGGGTGGAGTTGGGTGGGGGGGGGGGGGGGTTGGTGGCGGTCCTGGTGGTGGTGATGGTGGTGGTGATGATGATTTGTATGTTTTGTGGTTGGGCTGGTGGTGGTGGTCGGGGTGGTGGTGGTGTGGTCGTGCTGGTGATATTTGTGTTGTGGTTGGGCTGGTGGTCGGGGTCGTAGTGGGATTGGGGGTGGGTGGTGGTGGTGCTGGTGTGGTCGTGCAGGTGGTGGTGATCATGATTTGTATGTGTTGTGGTTGGGCTGGTGGTCGGGGTGGGGTGGGTGGTGCTTGTGGTGGTGGTATTGATGCTGGTGATATTTATGTGTTGTGGTTGGGCAGGTGGTGGTGGTCTGGGTGGTAGTGGGGGTCGGGGTGTGGTCGTGCTGATGGTGGTGCTGGTGATATTTATGTGTTGTGGTTGGGCTGGTGGTGGTGGTCGGGGTGGTAGTGGGGGTCGGGTTGGGGGTGGTGAGGTGGTGTGTGGTGCTGGTGATATTTATGTGTTGTGGTCATGCAGGCGGTGGTGCTGATGATATTTATGTGTTGTGGGTGGACTGGTGGTCGGGTGGTAGTAGGGGTGGGGTGGTGTGTGGTGCTGGTGATATTATGTGTTGTGGTTGGGCTGGTGGTGGTGGCCGGGTGGTAGTGGGGGTCGGGTTGGGGTGATGTGTGGTGCTGGTGATATTTATGTGTTGTGGTCGTGCAGGCGGTGGTGCTGATGATATTTATGTGTTGTGGTTGGACTGGTGGTCGGGGTGGTAGTGGGGGTGGGGTGGTGTATAGTGCTGGTGATATTATGTGTTGTGGTTGGGCTGGTGGTGGTGGCCGGGTGGTAGTGGCGATCGGGTTGGGGGTGGTGTGTTGGTGCTGGTGATATTTATGTGTTGTGGTTGGGCTGGTGGTGGTGGCCGGGTGGTAGTGGGGATCGGGTTGGGGGTGGTGTGTTGGTGCTGGTGATATTTATGTGTTGTGGTTGGGCTGGTGGTGGTAGTGGGGGTCGGGTTGGGGTGGGGGGGGGGGGTGGTGTGTTGGTGCCGGGGATATTTATGTGTTGTATTTGGGAGGATGTAAGGATAGCTGCTGGAAAATAAAACACTTTAGGATGTTATTTCTCGTTTTCAAAATCTGAATGAATAATCTTTCTCCATAACCGACCATTCAACACCTGCATCTTTAATTGCTTGCAAAGATGCACACAAAATATTAGATGTCTCTATTTCTCTCCACGCATGATAGTCACACCAATCCGTGCCGCTTATTATTACCCTCGTCCCGTAAGGGGAAGAGGGTACTTCGATCGGGTCTGTTTACATGAGTGCGTGCGTTCGCACGTGCGTGAGTGAGTGTGGGCGTGTGTGTCCGACCGCACCAGTATCTCAGAAACGAATGATCCGATTTGACTCAAATTTTAACACGATGAAGGAACTTGCCGTACAAGACGATTCCCAGACGTTGGCCGTGATCTGGAGAAAAAAACCCCAGAGTCGTATCAGATAAAATTCTGGATATATGCATCTCGGAAACTAGCAATCCAAAGTTGTTTAAATTTTAACACAAGAAAGCGTATGTAAGAAACATACACTAGGAGTCCATAATTAATGGCGTGATCTGAAGAAATCCGGGAAATCTAAAAAAATCTGGTAAATCCAAAGATGGGAAGGCGAGGGACGAGGGTCTACAATCTCCAATTGCTGTTGTTGTTCTAAGCTGTAGCATCCCCACCCCATCCCCGCCCCCTACTTCAGCCGTCCATCCATCCACCCACCCACCCACCCACCCACCCACCCACCCACCCACCCACCCACCCATCCATCCATCCATCCATCCATCCATCAATCAATGCAACGAGCAAATCAATCAATCGAGCGATTGATTAATTGATTTGCTCGTTGGATGGATAGATGGTTGGGTGCTTGGTGGGTGGGTGGGTCGATGATTGGCTGGCTAGGTGGGTGTGAGCGGGTAGGTAGATGGGGCATGGCTGTGTTGGTAGGTCGGTTGGTGGATGGATGGAAGAAGGGAAGAAGGGCGGGCAATCAATCAATCAATCAATCAATCAGTCACTACACCTATCACATCTCGATAGTCCCAACTTTTGATGAGCAAAAAGAAATTGGTGCCCAAAATTGATATACAGACTACAGTGTTGTGGCACTACACTGCACACAAATTATTGGACACATTTTCTATATAAACAATCATACTACCACATGCTTAACTATCCCTATTGGTCATATGCAATCAGTTCAATGCCAGCTCAATAATTGCCAGTCAACAAAAGGTCCATTTTAACTGCAGAAATGCGAGACAATCTAGATTTCAACAGTTTCCAGGTGACGGCCCAAGGATCTCCATTAGCCTCCAGCCCTTCCAACCCTTAATTCGGCCCTGGGTGGAAGCACGATGTTGGTACCGTCAGTCAGTCAATTTCAACCGTCACCGTATATGTACGTGTGTACATATGTGTGTCCGGCGCTGCATTTAAAAAAAAGACAAGAACTACTGGCTCGATTTGGTTTTGAACTGGGTTTTCACAACTTTGCCTCTGATTCGGATACAAAAAAACAGATCATGATCGGATCAAATTCTGGATCTATTGCTGTTATTGTTGTTGTTTGCATGCCCTTCACTCCATTGTACAGGGCCAAGACTGCTTTGTCTGATATAGGCTACAGTACGATGTTATTATTAGTTATTTCCGATGACAACGTTCCCATCTTATCCTACTTCAACGTCTGCGCGGTTTTAAAGCAATTGCACATTCTAATAAAATTACTATTGTTGGACTATTGGGTTGTCGGACTTCTGTGTTTGTAAACTTTCTGCTGTGTTGGGCTGTCGGACTACTGGGTATAATTGTCGGACTATTGGGCTGTCGGACTATTGGGTAAAATTGTCGGACTATTGGGTTGTCGGACTACTGGGCTGTCGGACTAGTGGGGCGTCCCCACGACGTACATATCCTTTTCACACCGTTTCAATTGTCAACGCGAACCACGAACCAGCCGGTCGATAACAAGTCCTTGCTTCGCCAGTCCTAGTTATGCAGTGGCAAACATGTGTTATTATTACCGCTCAGTAATGTCACATGACCACATGCTGTTATTTGATTGGGTAAGATCAGGGATGGATGGTTCGGTATTCCCAACACGCGAGGGCAATACCGCACGGTATCCACCCCGCGAAAAGCGAGTTTTAGCTTTACCGCGCAGCTAGCCATAAAGCTCATTCTAATAATATGTCTGTCTCTAAAATGGCAGATATTCGCATGATTCGGCATTTTTGCCAATCAAGTGTCTCAATTTCAAAACAACTATATACAGGAAAGCTGCTGCATATTTTGAACCTAATTTGACTGGGTGCCGTTGCTGCGGCAAGGATGTGCATCCCGCTTCTATAACAAATTTAATACCCGACTGAGAGTTTATCATAGCTATCAAAACAGCGACTTAATTACCATCAAACTGTTGCATATCACAACCCGAGAATATTGATCTGCCAACAATATGTCATCCGTCAGTGTGACGAGCATGTCAATTACAGCAATCAACATATTGATATGAAATGGATTATGCATGTATCCATGTAGAAAAGCTAGATCAGCTGACAGTTGCTGCGACGGTATATGTTTACAAACAACGAGCAGCTGCTAATGACGCAAACAAATCTGACACTGAAACGTCACATGAACTCGATGATATTAGCATTACGCGCTTTTAGTTTTACTGTCTACACTATAATGGCCCAGACTCCGTCACTTATAGGCAGATTTAACTGCGTTTAGTTTCGCTGTCGAGATGTCTAATTCTAGAATTGCTTATCTAAATGTCACGTTATGATCAAATATCGCCATCAGACATATGCGGGGGGGGGGGGGGGGTGCGGGAGGGGGGTTAATAAATTAGTTACACCGGTGTTACCCTTCGCTCGGGGAAATATAAAATGTAAAAGTTTGCGCGTGTGGTTTGCGCCTGTACCCACGGCTAAACACTGGTGTAACTAATAGTATTAAGCTAGGATTCCATTTGCGCGGATGCGGACGTGGAGGCGGCGAGCGTGTGCGTTTCTGTAGGCGGTAAACCGCGTGCTTTGATTCCATATAAGCGTCACAAAGCACGTTTTTAAAGTTCATTTCCCTGGCGACGCCAAAGGGTCAACAGGCCTACAACGATGTCCAGGCTCTGTCAGAAAGGGTCAACATGCCTACAACGATGTCCAGGCTCTGTCAGAAAGGGTCAACATGCCTACAACGGTGTAAGGCTCTGTCAGAAAGGGTCAACATGCCTACAACGGTGTCCAGGCTCTGTCAGAAAGGGTCAACAGGCCTACAACGGTGTCCAGGCTCTGTCAGAAAGGGTCAACAGGCCTACAACGGTGTCCAGGCTCTGTCAGAAAGGGTCAACAGGCCTGCCTACAGCGGTGTCCAGGCTCTGTCAGTCTGTTATTCAGAACGAAGAGATGCTACTAATTATTTTAGGACACAAACTAAACATATTCGAAAGAAACAGAGAATACGGAGTCACCGGTGGTTGATGCACAACAGAAACAGATATCAGGTGGTTGATGCACAACAGAAACAGATATCAGGTGGTTGATGCACAACAGAAACAGATATCAGGTGGTTGATCCACAACAGAAACAGATATCAGTACGGTGGCTATTACAAGAAGTAAATCTGAGTGAAAACAGATTTCAGCAGTATTTGATATTGGCTTAGTTTTATCAACTGCTGTTGCTGGTAGAAGATGATGTTGCACACAGGGCCGAACTTAAGGCTGTACAACAAGTGCATTTGCACAGGGCCCCCTAACTCCTAGGGCCCCCACGCCAAGACAGGTTTGTCTTGATTTTCGGGGTCCCTGTGCCACTTAATATTTTGCCAGAATAAAAAATGTTTTATTGTTGTAAACATTAACTAAAAGGCATTTGACACAAATATTAGCGATATTAAATAATATAGCAGCAATATTTCTCATATAATGTTTAGAGAATACTGTTATCATACCCATTAGATTATTATTAATAAAACTACTGTGTGAAGCTGCTCCGTGACAGAGACTTGCTTCGCAGCTTTTCAGGCCAGACGATGGTGGCGCTTAAAGTCGCAATCATCTTTACTTTCATAAATGATTGCATTTTTAAACAACTCGTAAAATTCCATTAATATTGAGTCAAATAATTTTAGATATCGAGTTTAACACACGCATAATTAAAAAATGATGAACAGACGAACAGACAGGCCCACACACATGCATAGGACTGGTGTTTACCAACATCTGGAAGCAGGCATGCACGTGCACACGTACCCACTCGCATTCGGACACACGCGCGTACTCACGCACATGTAAGCACGCAACGTTGTTGTTCAACATGATATGAACTTTATTCGCCATTCATACAGTACAGCTCAGAAATAATTTAACACACTCAAATGTAATGTTGGATATTTTGGACTTAATTTGATTGGAAGCCATTGCTGTTTCAGGATTCAAATTAAGTCCAAAATATTCAACATAATTTCGTGCACCGTGTTCAAACTTGTACTACCTTACACGTTTATCTTCTTCTTTTGGCAAAGTGTTAACCTAGTTATGAGCTGTACTGTATCTTCCTATGCCATGTAGCCTTGCTGATACCGCGCCAAACATTGGCCATCATTTGTGTATCTTTATATTCGCGAGATGTAACATTGTCGAGAAATGACTTTATTTCAAAATAATTCATTTTAATGCGTCTACAGAATAGGCACTGGTGTAGGCTACGTACTGGAAACCCCAATTTTATTGCCGTCATTTCTTGGATTTCCCTATGCGATTGTGAGCTGCGCGTTTCCAGATCGCTACACGAAACGATCAAGACGTGCCCGCGTCCGCACATATGGAATCACACATAAAATTCAATGAAATCGATTTTGGCACGTCCGTGTCCGGCTCCGCATCCGCGCAAATGGAATCCTATCTTTAGGCTTACTAGGAATACTCTCTGGGAAGGACGATAAGCGTCTAACTATTTTCAACTTTGACATTCTAATATCTCATATTGGGATAACGAGTTAAATATTTTAAATTCAAGTCTACTATGTTCTTGCTCTCAATGGAATCAATATTTTAAAGTCAAATTAGATTCAAAATATTCAGCAAATAACTTCTTACGTCATAAATAATGTAAAGTATGATATTTGTCTGGTGTAAAGGGTTAGTTCATTTCTTTTCCATTCGAGCATGCCTACTGAGAATCATCCGTTTTCTGACCTGGGAAGACATTTTCTATATTAGCTAACTTATATTACGAGATCACTGGTCAGGTCAAATGTGAAGGCAATAAGGGTTACCCTATTCACGCCTTCGCCATCTCTTAATGATAGCAGATATCGGGTGGGGGGCATCGTATACGGTAGAAAACTGTTTATAATGGACACATTTTGTAGGGGCACACGGTGGTAGCTCTTTAAGATATAGCTGGTCATAAGACCATGTATCCTAAAACATCTGCGTTCTTGTGGCAACCAAAACATTCACTGTGAAAAGTGTTTTATTAAACCACAGGCTGTCTTGAATGAACGCTCATTGATGTTCCATAATGTACCCGTTATAGACAGGTGTAAAATTCGGCATTGATTTTCGCCATGTCCAAACTCATTGATAAACGGTTTGGTAAATTTCTACGGTCTGTCCATCCATCCACCCACCCACCGACCCATCCATCCACCAACCATCCATCGATCTATCTCTATCTTCTCCATCCATCCATCCATCCATCCATCCACCAACCCACCCATTCATCGATTTTTGCACTCCATCCATCCATCTATCTATCTATATTTTCCATCCATCCATACCTCCATTTCCACCACTACACCTACCACGTTCGTCGATCTTCAGTCCAGAACACTGGTAGGATGGGCGCCGTATTGGTCGTGAATCAATAGCGACTTTAATTGTTGGTGTGGTAAAGTAATCAGCGCAACATGACATACTTTCGCACACGCTTACCACGTTTGATGTTTTCACCGACAAATTTTGATTTTGAGTATGATTTCATTCAAGCATTCAAATGCAAAAGGATGTAACACGAAATTACCACAAAAATATCATCTTTACAGATTCGTAATCTTGGATCTCCATACTTTCTGACACATGGTGTTAATAATTTTAGAGTTATTGATAAAGGTTATGTTCAAAATAGAAAGATGCTCACATTTTCCTAGAATATTTGTGGATTTAGGGAAATAAGGATTGTATGAACATCTCCCCTTTGCTATGTAGTAAATTTCTGACCAAGTTAGGCGAGAAATCCTGCGCACGCGTACTTGACTTCCACCGTCATTGTTGGTCATGTAATTTAGGTTGTTACTGATAGTATCATTATTGCCAGATTGTGTGTCTGATTTCAGGTGTTTGGAAATTACGTTAGTGTTATTTTCATATATTCGCTACTCGGTTCATATCTACTGATCTTCAATCTATTCACACTCACCCACCCCCTCAAACACTTGGGGGTGGGGTGGGGGCTAAGACAATGGCACTAGGACGTTTTGCTAAAAAAAATTTGCGAATTTTTCAATTTTGTTAAACACGCCATGCAGGTTAATGAACTCGCATCCTCAGGGATTAGACACCGCGATTTTAGCACACCCTCGTCATCATCGAAACGGTACCACTGGGCCTAAGCCTACCATCATTGCATCTAGTCTCCATCTTAATTGAAATGATATTCAAATTTTTCCATGTTTTACGAAGCTTATTTGCACCAAGAATTGACACAAATTAGATATGCGTGGAGGCTGAACACGAAAATCCAATAACGCACAAAACAAACGAAATCGGATATTAGGCAAGTCTACAATGGATACTCGTACTTGGGGGTTCGTTGGTGGTTGTCCTTTAGGTCTGGTGGTCGCGAGATCATCGAACCTGGGGCATGGTGCGCCATTGTGGCGTTCAGTGGGCGTGGCTGGACTGGGCGTGGCTGGACGTCCGACGCTGACTAATATCTAGGGCGTTGACTGGCGTCTGACGTTATCTTGCGCCTGTTTTGGGCCGCAGTGTTACACTGGGCCCCTGGAGTGCTGAGCCTGTAAAGACACAGACCCGTAGAACGTGGTTCGACCTGGTGACGCGGAGGGGCGAGGTGGGGTGGTGGTTTATGCACGTATAGCCCCTGGTGAGAGCAGTTCGATTGACGGCTATATTAAATAAGCCCACAAGCGGCAACCTTTTATACTAGTGCGCGCGTGTATGGATTATTCCTCGCTTCATGGTGATGATGCATCGCGCCTGGTGGATCTCGGAACTAGTGGGGGTGGGGGTGGGGAGTGGCTGGCGCGGTTCTAAGGCGTGGGGGGCGGGGGTGGGGGGGGGACCATTCCGGCGCATCGTATCCCCCAGTTGAATTCATTAGGGCAGCACTGCTGGCGTGTGAGCGGCTGGGGTGCGCAAGAGTGAGTTTCTAAGCGGCTACAGCGCTGTGCCGGTATGGGATACCTTTTAGGGCATTTTACGTGGGAGCGCTGACATTGCCCCCTACTGGCAGTGGATCTCTCTGGTGCATTTCCAATTGTATATATGTACTTATGTTTCTGAAACTACACTACACTGCCACCATTATTACTGTATAATATCTATGTAGGGAGCGAGTCGTAACTAAGTTGTAAAAACTTGTGACTCAATCCCAATTGTCTCATAGAACAATAAAAAATATGTTTAAATTAAAAATATCCGATCACGGGAAACTTTACAGATTCGTTCTTTATCAACATTGCATTCAGTTTGCAGCAAAATTAAAACGATTTTAATGTTGCTTCCCTACCTTTACATAGTTCAGACTTAGCTTGTTTTTTGTGATTTGTCTACTTTTCAAGAATTAGAAGAATGTTAGAGTTTTTCAATAGACATTTGATTCATCAAGTGTTTATAGGCCTCTATTTTATAAGAAAGCCTAATTTCGGGACACTAGCACACATAGTCACTCGAATCTGGGGACAAAATCTACATTCTCGAGGCATTTTCAATATTATTATGTAACAATATGTCCCTGGTGTGTACCTTATTATATTATACAACTTATTATAACCTGTCTTGAGCGACCACCTTATTGGTCACAAACTGGTGGCCGCTATATAGGAATCTCATAAGAGAAGTGACATACTATAGGATGTTTCCTTTGAAGCCATAACATATGGTTCTTTAATACGGATGGTCGTTAAACCACTCGTAAGGACCCACCGTGTTAATGGTCAAGTGAGATTATGTCTTGGTGATCATCCGTCGTCCAGCCACTGTCCATCCGTCATCTGTTATCCAGCCACTGGTCATCCATCCATTCGTCATCCATCGTCCAGCCACTGTCCGTCCGTCCATTCATCATCTGTCATCCAGCCACTGGTCATCCATCCATTCGTCATCCATCGTCTAGCCACTGGTCATCTGTCCATTCATCATCCGTCTTCCAGCAACTGTCCATCCATCCATTCATCATCAGTCGTCCAGCCACTGGTCATCCATCCATTCATCATCCATCGTCCAGCCACTGGTCATCTGTCCATTCATCATATGCCATCCAGCCACTGGTCATCTGTCCATCATCCGGTGTCCAGCCACTGGTCATCCATCCATTCATCATCTGTCGTCCAGCCATTGTCCATCTGTTCATTCAGCATCTGTCTACCAGCCACTGGTCATCTGTCCATTCATCATCCGTCGTCCAGCCACTGTCCGTCCGTCCATTCATCATCTGTCATCCAGCCACTGGTCATCCATCCATTCATCATTTGTCATCCAGCCACTGGTCATCCGTACATTCATCATCCATCATCCAGCCACTGGTCAACCGTCCGCCAGCCACTGGTCATCCATCCATTCATCATCCGTCATCCAGCCAATGTCCATCTGTCCATTCGTCATCTGTCATCCAGCCACTGGTCATCCGTCCATTCAGCATCTGTCTACCAGCCACTGGTCATCTGTCCATTCATCATCCGTCGTCCAGCCACTGTCCGTCCGTCCATTCATCATGTCATCCAGCCACTGGTCATCCATCCATTCATCATTTGTCATCCAGCCACTGGTCATCCGTCCATTCATCATCCATCATCCAGCCACTGGTCATCCGTCCACCAGCCACTGGTCATCCATCCATTCATCATCCGTCATCCAGCCACTGGTCATCCGTCCATTCATCATCTGTTGTCCAGCCACTGGTCATCCATCCATTCATCATCTGTCATCCAGCCACTGGTCATCCGTCCATTCATCATCTGTCGTCCAGCCACTGGTCATCCATCCATTCATCATCCGTCATCCAGCCACTGGTCATCCGTCCATTCATCATCTGTCATCCAGCCACTGGTCATCCGTCCATTCATCATCCGTCATCCAGCCACTGGTCATCCATTCATCATCCGTCGTCCAGCCACTGGTCATCCGTCCATTCATCATCTGTCGTCCAGCCACTGGTCATCCGTCCATTCCTCATCTGTCATCCAGCCACTGGTCATCCGTCCATCCATCATCCAGCCACTGGTCATCCGTCCATTCATCATCCATCATCCAGCCACTGGTCATCCGTCCGCCAGCCACTGGTCATTCATCATCCGTCATCCAGCCACTGGTCATCCGTCCATTCATCATCTGTTGTCCAGCCACTGGTCATCCATCCATTCATCATCTGTCGTCCAGCCACTGGTCATCCGTCGATTCATCATCTGTCATCCAGCCACTGGTCATCCGTCCATTCATCATCCATCATCCAGCCACTGGTCATCCGTCCATTCATCATCCATCATCCAGCCACTGGTCATCCGTCCGCCAGCCACTGGTCATCCATCCATTCATCATCTATCGTCCAGCCACTGGTCATCTGTCCATTCATCATCTGTCATCCAGCCACTGGTCATCCGTCCATTCATCATCCGTCGTCCAGCTACTGTCCATCCGTCCATTAATCTGTCGTCCAGCCACTGGTCACCCGTCCATTCATCATCTGTCATCTAACCACTGGTCATTCATCATCCATCGTCCAGCCACTGGTCATCCATCCATTCATCATCTGTCGTCCAGCCACTGGTCATCCGTCCATTCATCATTCATCGTCCAGCCACTGGTCATTGGTCCATTCATCATCCATCGTCCAGCCACTGTCCATCCATCCATTCATCATCTGGCATCCAGCCACTGGTCATCCGTCGTCCAGCCACTGGTCATCCATCCATTCATCATGTGTCATCAAGCCACTGGTCATCCATCCATTCATCATCTGTCATCCAGCCACTGGTCATCCATCCATTCATCATCTGTCATCCAGCCACTGGTCATCTGTCCATTCATCATCTGTCATTAAGCCACTGGTCATCCATCCATTCCTCATCTGTCATCCAGCCACTGGTCATCCGTCCATCCATCATCCAGCCACTGGTCATCCGTCCATTCATCATCCATCATCCAGCCACTGGTCATCCGTCCGCCAGCCACTGGTCATTCATCATCCGTCATCCAGCCACTGGTCATCCGTCCATTCATCATCCATCATCCAGCCACTGGTCATCCGTCCACCAGCCACTGGTCATCCATCCATTCATCATCCGTCATCCAGCCACTGGTCATCCGTCCATTCATCATCTGTTGTCCAGCCACTGGTCATCCATCCATTCATCATCTGTCATCCAGCCACTGGTCATCCGTCCATTCATCATCTGTCGTCCAGCCACTGGTCATCCATCCATTTATCATCCGTCATCCAGCCACTGGTCATCCGTCCATTCATCATCTGTCATCCAGCCACTGGTCATCCGTCCATTCATCATCCGTCATCCAGCCACTGGTCATCCATTCATCATCCGTCGTCCAGCCACTGGTCATCCGTCCATTCATCATCTGTCGTCCAGCCACTGGTCATCCGTCCATTCCTCATCTGTCATCCAGCCACTGGTCATCCGTCCATCCATCATCCAGCCACTGGTCATCCGTCCATTCATCATCCATCATCCAGCCACTGGTCATCCGTCCGCCAGCCACTGGTCATTCATCATCCGTCATCCAGCCACTGGTCATCCGTCCATTCATCATCTGTTGTCCAGCCACTGGTCATCCATCCATTCATCATCTGTCGTCCAGCCACTGGTCATCCGTCGATTCATCATCTGTCATCCAGCCACTGGTCATCCGTCCATTCATCATCCATCATCCAGCCACTGGTCATCCGTCCATTCATCATCCATCATCCAGCCACTGGTCATCCGTCCGCCAGCCACTGGTCATCCATCCATTCATCATCTATCGTCCAGCCACTGGTCATCTGTCCATTCATCATCTGTCATCCAGCCACTGGTCATCCGTCCATTCATCATCCGTCGTCCAGCTACTGTCCATCCGTCCATTAATCTGTCGTCCAGCCACTGGTCACCCGTCCATTCATCATCTGTCATCTAACCACTGGTCATTCATCATCCATCGTCCAGCCACTGGTCATCCATCCATTCATCATCTGTCGTCCAGCCACTGGTCATCCGTCCATTCATCATTCATCGTCCAGCCACTGGTCATCCGTCCATTCATCATTCATCGTCCAGCCACTGGTCATTGGTCCATTCATCATCCATCGTCCAGCCACTGTCCATCCATCCATTCATCATCTGGCATCCAGCCACTGGTCATCCGTCGTCCAGCCACTGGTCATCCATCCATTCATCATGTGTCATCAAGCCACTGGTCATCCATCCATTCATCATCTGTCATCCAGCCACTGGTCATCCATCCATTCATCATCTGTCATCCAGCCACTGGTCATCTGTCCATTCATCATCTGTCATCCAGCCACTGGTCATCCGTCCATCCATCATCCAGCCACTGGTCATCCGTCCATTCATCATCCATCATCCAGCCACTGGTCATCCGTCCGCCAGCCACTGGTCATTCATCATCCGTCATCCAGCCACTGGTCATCCGTCCATTCATCATCTGTTGTCCAGCCACTGGTCATCCATCCATTCATCATCTGTCGTCCAGCCACTGGTCATCCGTCGATTCATCATCTGTCATCCAGCCACTGGTCATCCGTCCATTCATCATCCATCATCCAGCCACTGGTCATCCGTCCATTCATCATCCATCATCCAGCCACTGGTCATCCGTCCGCCAGCCACTGGTCATCCATCCATTCATCATCTATCGTCCAGCCACTGGTCATCTGTCCATTCATCATCTGTCATCCAGCCACTGGTCATCCGTCCATTCATCATCCGTCGTCCAGCTACTGTCCATCCGTCCATTCATCATCTGTCATCTAACCACTGGTCATTCATCATCCATCGTCCAGCCACTGGTCATCCATCCATTCATCATCTGTCGTCCAGCCACTGGTCATCCGTCCATTCATCATTCATCGTCCAGCCACTGGTCATTGGTCCATTCATCATCCATCGTCCAGCCACTGTCCATCCATCCATTCATCATCTGGCATCCAGCCACTGGTCATCCGTCGTCCAGCCACTGGTCATCCATCCATTCATCATGTGTCATCAAGCCACTGGTCATCCATCCATTCATCAGCTGTCATCCAGCCACTGGTCATCCATCCATTCATCATCTGTCATCCAGCCACTGGTCATCTGTCCATTCATCATCTGTCATTAAGCCACTGGTCATCCATCCATTCATCATCTGTCATCCATCCACTGGTCATCCATCCATTCATCATCCGTCGTCCAGCCACTGGTCATCCCTCCATTCATCATCCATCGTCCAGCCACTGGTCATCCATCCATTCATCATCCACTGTCCATCCGTCCATTCATCAGCTGTCATCCAGCCACAGTCATCCGTCCATTGATCATCGGTTGTCCAGCCACTGGTCATCCATCCATTCATCATCTGTCGTCAAGCCACTGGTCATCCGTCCATTCATCATCCATCGTCCAGCCACTGGTCATCCGTCCATTCATCATTTGTCATCCAGCCACTGGTCATCCATCCATCCATCATGTGTCATCCAGCCACTGGTCATCCATCCATTCATCATCTGTCGTCCAGCCATGGTCATCCATCCATTCGTCATCTGTCGTCCAGCCATTGGTCATCTGTCCATTCATCATCTGTTGTCCAGCCACTGGTCATCCATCCATTCATCATCCATCGTCCAGTTACTGGTCATCCGTCCATTCTTCATCCATCGTCCAGCCACTAGTCATATGTCCATTCATCATCCGTCCTCCAGCCACTGGTCATCTGTCCATTCATCATCCATTGTCCAGACACTGGTCATTCGTCCATTCATCATCCGTCCTCCAGCCACTGATCATCTGTCCATTCATCATCCATCGTAAAGCCACTGGTCATCCGTCCATTCATCATCGGTCTAAAGACTCATTAACCCCATGGTTGATTTCACACAAACTTAGTTGGAACCATCCTATGCAAACCTCATGAAATATGATCTAGGGATCGAGCTGAACAAAGTTTGTTCAAGGGAACTTGATTTGTCAAATGATTCGGCAGCCATCTTGGTTGACCTAGTTTTAGAGAAAACTACTTCTCCAAAACCGCTGAATGGGTCGGGATGAAATTTGACAGGTATGATTAGGGCCTAAGGGCAATTTAAGTTTGCTCAAGGGAAGTTGATCTATCGAAAACATGGTGGCAGCGGGCCACGCAAAATATAGCGTGTTTGGCGGCCATATTGGATATTTTAATTTGATGGATGTTGAGGTCGAAATTGATTTTGTGTTTTTGGGTATTCTGATATCAAATTTGCAACTTTCGAAACTGTCGGATAAACGGTGTGATGGCCATTTTGGATCGTTTTCCCGCCAAATGCTCCCATACTAAAGCAATGGTAAATTTTTAATGTCTTCTCAAGAACTACTGGGACGATTTCAATTATACTTTGCAGTTAGCATCCGTGCAGCATAGAGATCCAAGTATGTTCAAAGTAACCCAATCTGCCAATTTGCTCAGCGGCCATTTTGGATCTTGGTCGATTTTTAGAGATGCCTTTAAAAATCTTCGCCAAAACTGTTTTGAGAGATTGATTCAAAACTCATAAAATATCATTTAGAGCTCAAGCTGAACTAAGTTTGTTTAAGTGAATTTTCTAGTTGAAATGCCTACGGTCCAGGTGAGCGATATAGGTCCCTTGGGCCTCTTGTTTTACATTATATAGCGTTTCTCTGAAAGCTAACCGTTGTCCTGACGTGATCATATCTCGTGTTCTGTATCTCTAGTCTGGTAACTACGACGCTATATTACAGGTACGCGTGAGACAGATCGAGGCTACACAAGAACAGGGCGTGGCTGTTTGTCTTACATTTGATCTGAAGTGTCCAGTGTGTTCGTGAATAAAACAGCAATACACTATTTCTAGCATCAAGGTAAATCGCTTTTCAGTTAGGAGAGCCTGGTGTTTTTATTTACAAATTGTGCAATGCTATAGATTATTAGTTGTGACTCGTAACTAGTATATGACAGTGTGTTGGTCTGTCTGTCCATTGGTTTGTCTGTCCGTCCGTCTCTCAGTCTGTTGGGCTGTTTCTGTGTCTGTCAGTCTCGGTCGGTCATTTGGTCAGACAGTCAAATTTCTGAGATTTCAGAATAGGATTGTGATTGTGTATAATGGTTGAATCTAGATCGGTATTATTAGCTCACCTGGACTGAAATTTTATTTTGTCGGCTGCCATGCTGGATTTTGACCAATGTTTTGAAATGTGTTAAAAAATCTCTGAAACCACTTGGGGATCGATTCAAACCTCATGAAATATCATCTAGGGCAGGAGCTGAAACAAATTTGTTTAAGAGAACTTGATTGGCCAAATATTTTGGTGGCCATCTTGGATGACCTAGTTTTTGTAAAAAAAACCTACTTCTCCAGAACCACTGATCAGATAGGACTGAAATTAGGGAGGAATAATTAGGGACTAAGAGCCATTAAAGTTTGTTCAAGCGATGTTGATATGTAAAAGAACATGGCCACCATGGACCAATCAGAATGTAGTGTGTTTGGTGGCCATATTGGATTTTTTTATTTGATCGATTTTGAAGCCGCAATTGGTTTTACGTAGGTTTTTGGGTATTCTGATTTCAAATTTGCTATTTTCGAAATTGTCGGATAAACAGTTTGGCGGGCATCTTGGATCATTTTCCAACCAAAATCTCCCATTCTAAAGAAATGCGAAATATAAAATGTGTTCCCGAGAACCACTAGGTCGATTTCAATTATATTTGGCAGGAAGCATTCTTAGGGCATAGAGATACAAGTTTGTTCAAAAGAAGCCGATCGGTCAATTTGACTGGCGGCCATTTTGGATTTGGTTCGATTTTGATAAACATCTAAATATCTTCTCCAAAACAGTTTCGGGGGGGGGGGGGTGGGGATTGATTTTAAACTCATGAAATATCAGTTATGTTAAGACCTATTCTAGATAGGTTTTTGGGTGTTCTGATTTCAAATTTGCCATCTTTGAAACTGTTGGATAAACTTAGTTGCAATACCATATGCCAAGAAACTTCCGAACATGTATACATAATTCTGGTCAGTAGATTTTTCCGGTGGCTAACTAGCCTATTATTTATGGGTAATCGGTTACTAGACTACGCCTACTCTTAATTAAGTGTTATGTGGATTTCAATCAAACTTGGCTGGAAGGATCCTATGATTGGTCAATTCTTACGGCGGCGATCTTAGATTTTCGACAATTTATGGACAATCACTGAAATGAATATTCCAGTACTCTTCATTAAACAACTTGACCAATTTCAACCAAACCTTTTTCAAATGACACTTTGCTGGCAGCCTTCCAAAGCACTAGTATACATAATTTTAATTTGTTAATTTTTTATGCAATCATCTTGGATTTTCTGAAAATTAGTGAACCGACTACTCATTAACTGATTTCCCGATTTTAACCAAGTTTGTTTGGAAGGATCCTATAGTCAAAGGCTCCCAATCTTGTATGCAGAATTGCCGTTGGCGCCAACATGTGCTCTGGTTAAGTTTTTTCAAACAACATTTACATCAACAAAGTTTTATCCAATTTCAATAAGATTCGTTCTAAGCGATCATTAGAACTATTTTTGCATTAAAATGAAATTAATTTTCACAATTTTTTCATTCTTTTACATTCTTAGACTATTTTCTGGGGCAAGGTTAAGCTTTTTCCAAACGATCATTGCATCAATAAGGGTTATCCAATTTCAATAACGTTTCATATGTTCACTACCAATATTATCACTAGAACAACTCTGCATCAAAACGAAATTGATTTGAAAATGGCACATGCTTTTACAAGATTTGAACTTCAATTATTTTCTGGTGGGATGAATCTCGATAGGTGTTATTTTGCATTATATAGTATTTCTCTTAAAGCTAAACTTGGTCCTCACGTGATCATATCTCATGTTTTGTATCTCTAGCCTGGTAACTACGACGGTATCTGCGTGAGGCAGATCGCTGCTACACTGGAACAGGACGTGGTTGTTTATATCACATGTGTCCAGCGTATTCGTGAATAAAACGGCAACACACGACTTCTAGCATCACGGTACGTCACTTTTCAATAATGAGAGACTGATGTTCTTTTTACAAATTGTACAATCCTATAGATTATTAGTTGTGACTCGCAACTAGTATAATTTGGTATGCATGTGTGTCTGTCCATTCCTTTGTCTGTCTGTCTGTTGGCTGTCTTTCTGTCTGTCAGTCAGTTGGTTTGTCAGTCGGTCAAATTTTTGGCATTTCAGAACAGGATTATGATTGTGTGTCTAATAGTTGAATCTAGATCGATATTAGTTACATTATGTAGCATTTCTTGGAAGGCTAACGTTATAATCTTTGTCCTCACCTGATCATATTTCGTGTTTTGTATCTCTAGCCTGGTATCTTGGACACTATTTTTACAGGTGTGCGTAAGACAGATCACAAGTTTTACAGATATACAAGAACAATATTAGGCTGTCTATCTTACATTTTTCCTGAAGATTCTTGAGTGTTCATGAATAAAACAGCAACACACAGTTTAGAGCATCAAGGTAAGTGTCTCGGTCAGTCGATCAGCCAGTCGAATGTTTTACATTTCTGACAAAGCTGGCGCAATCTCAGCTGTAGCATGTCTCATATGTCATGTAGTAAATGCTGAGTAATCCCTGTGTGAGTTTAGGCCCTAGTAGAGTAGCGACTCGAGTTACTAGAATAGTGCCTGAACGGCTAGAATAGGCCTAAGTACTCTAGTACCTAGTCGAGGATACCCACCCATGAAACAGGTAAATCGAGTAAGTCACGTGTTTGTATTGGAATCGATGCAATTTAAACACGTGGTACACCTACCCTCGTCTACTCAAGGGTAGATGATTTACACTAGGGTGGGTACGAGAATATTCGCCTAAACTCATCCGGTGTGCGTAGAATCTGGAAAAAATCAGCCTTCTCGAAGCATTTTCAATATTCTGGTAAGTCCATTTTGATTGAAAATTCTTGTGGTGAAAATCTTTGATTTTATGAAGAATGTACTTGAAATTGCCAAAACGTATCGGCTCATCAATCACTTAAGTGATTTCAAGCAGACTTAGCTGAAAGGACCCTGAGGTGGCAGGCTTCAAATTATATAAAAGAAAGTAATATTTTGTGATAAATTTACAGAAAATTGTTAAAACGTTTCTTCTCTTCATCTGCTTGACAGTTTTGAGCTAAGTTTGTCTAGAACGACGCATCATGGTGGGAGATAGAACTTCTATTAAGTATTTGATTGTTAAATTTTTGGGTGAAAATCTAAAAATTTTGAATTTAGAGGAAATTGTCAAAATGTATATCTTCCTTGATGGTTAAAGTGATTTCAAGCAGACTGGTCTGGGAGGATCCTGGGGTTGTAAGCTTCGGAACTTGTATCCAGAATTTCGATCTTTGATTTTTTTGAAAGTTTGGAATATCAGTTAAAAGCGTACGCCTGCATTGTTTTGGCGACCATCTAGGATTTTCTGACAATTTTTGGGAAATCATTTAAGACTACTGCTTATTAACTGGCTATGCGATTTCAAGAAAACTTAGCTGGAAGGACTCTGTGCTAGTAGGTTTCAGAAATTGCATACCGAATCCTTATGGTGATAAGCCTCAGAACGTGTATACTGAAAACTTAATTGGTCATTTTTCCGGGGACCATCTTGGATGTTACAAATCTTTTGAGCAAATCATTTAAAATATCTATATACAACGATCTCATTGTTCGAGCAATGTTCCAGATGAGCGCCACATGCCCTTGGGCCTCTTGTTACAGTTAGGTTTTTGGTTTAGTTCAACATATCGTCTTATATCTCAGGATTGATTCACCCTATCGGGACTAGACTTGGACACTCTATTTGGACTAGACTTGGATGCATGCTTCCTTATATCAATGGGATGTAGTATAATGATATTGAGGTCATAAGGCCGATTTCAACCAAATTTGGTAGGGAGAAACCTACGTTCAAAGGCCTCAGAACTTTTATATATAATTCTTATTTGACTTTTAAAACTTTTAAAACTCTGTTTTAAAACTGAAAATTGTGTTCTTGCATAAAGAATAATTTTCATCTCGCCTTAACGAAGTTGGGTGAGACATCGGGAGAGAAGTGGGTTTTAGTGGCGATGCTGTTGGCGCTGATGTCAGCTCTCACTTTTGTCATTTTACTTCAAGAGTATACTTACCATCACAAATACTCATTGCTATATACTAAGACATATAAGTGGCTCAATTTAACACAGATTATAGACCAAACCTGCCGCTACTAGGCAGGTAACCTAGCTGTCCGATACGCAAGCTGAACCACGCATCCACGACACATGCGTAGCCTGAGTCAACGCAATGCTAATGAATTGGCTTCAATTTGGACGTGTTTTTAGTCAACCTTAATCTTTAAAAACTTTGTCTATTTTTGGGAGTGATAGAGCTAGGATATTCGTTGAATAATGGAAACTTTATCATCGATGAGCGATGTGGTGGCCGAGGGTCTTAGTTCTCAGGTGTAGCACATCTAATTCAGGTGGACTGTTTAGTATCACTTGTTTTCGGGATTGCTAAATCTCGTTCATATGGTTGATAAGTTACTTGGTATGGAGTAATGTGTTTTCTGTGAACATTTGTAAGGGTAAGTTCTAATTGTTCAGTAACCACTGGATTCCAGTTATCTACTGTTTGTTAGTTATCATAGACGGATGATGATGAAGGAATCAGTGGTCGGCTCATAGTGGGTGGAACAGGTGGATGTTCATGGGCAGCAAAAGAGGCTAATGGCTGATCCTCTTCGGGAGGTGTTGTGGCGGAGAGATCTATCACCGCGGATGAAGTCACCAGGCTCTGGACTAGGCATAGCAGGTGTTTGAAAAGTGATGGCATGGTAGGCAGTAAGTTTCCGGGTGGCGGGAGGCGACGGATAATTCACACTCCCTGTGTTGAACATGACAACCTGGATGTGGTGGCCAAGTTGCTTAGCATGACGGTCGCACTGCACGACACAGATAAAGACAGCTTTACAGGAAAGGCAGACTGCCATATTCTCAAGATGTAATTGCTCATTATGGGCTCGTAAATCATTTGAGCTGTAAATATGTTGGAGCATGTCACACAGTGGTAAGTTTTGCACATGATGGTAGTGATCTGGGCATGTAAGATTTTGATGGAGCCATTCAGGTCGTAAGAGGCTGACAAGTGTGATGTAGTGTATGATTACTGTATTCTGCGGCTGTAGTAGTAGAAACATCCTACAGCTGCAAGCAGTCCTTTTTCGCATTTGCCCACCATGACTTGTCTTCAGCCAAGATCCTTAGCTTGCTCAGGTCCATTCTTGGCTTGAGTGTACCGAGTCCTGCTTTCTTGAGGTCACCTCGTAGCACGCTTAGCAGATTTATGCAATGACGTCCTCTATTGGCTTTGTATTTGTTGGCTCGGAGTAGGGAGTATTCCAAGGCTCTCAGTGCTGTTGTGTCTTCTGGCATCCTTAGCGCATGGCTAAGCATAGACCATCTTTGCTTGGCGACTTTGACAGACAGCAGCGCCGTATTACACATCTTGTATAGTGCATCATTTGAAATTATGGTTTCTGGCTATCGGTGTCCAGTGATGGTGTGTAGGTGTTTATGGTGGCAGGCATCGAGTTTGTTTAGAGCTGCTTTTGGAGCTGCCCTGCTGTCACAGTTATACATCATCAAGGATACGCAGGTTGCATTGTATAAACATAGTCTTTTATCAAGCGCATCTTTGATCTACAAATCCATATCTTCCAGAAGGACTGGTAAACTATGTTCCCCATGACGCAGCTTGTAGCAATGCCAGCACTACTGCAAAGCAGTGAGCTCAGGATTTTACTTTTCCTCCATGGTTCGCCGCCACAAAGTAGATCATCATTTTCTTTTGTTTCATGTTTTGTAGATATGTATATGCCGGTAAACTCTGTTTGGATTCATTTATAAAGAGATTATAAATTTTGAGTTTGCTTGCAGCTATTGGGAGAAGTTCGTCAAGGGGATTCTTTTCCTTGTCTATGAAGTCCATATTCCATCTCTAGTGCCATAACCAGTATTGACATTGGGGTTGGGTCTTGTGGAATTTTCCCGCACGAATTTCAATGCAGTAGCAAGGTAACAGGTGAAAAGGACAGGAGATAGACCATCTCCCTGTGAAGAGTCGATTGATGTCTCAAACTCTAAAAATATCACTGACTTGACTCATACTCTCAGCATAGCGTCTGCATGCAGTAGTCTCATTAGTCGTAACTCGCCTGCATTGCACCTGGCCTGGCGTAATACATCTAGGATCTTTGAGCATTTAATTGTGTCGAAGGCTCGTGGCAGTTGTGATGCTTCCGCTTATATATGCCTTTTATTGTGGAAGAATTCCTAATTAATATTTCGGCAAAGGTGAAGCTGGAGTTGATACACGTTATTAAAGCGTGACGTAAAGACAGGGGCTAACATTATCGCGACAATTAAACTTATGGCATGTCCATTTTTATGGCTGATATTGTGGTACTGAGGCAACAACCATACTTTGACAGGTTTTATGGTGACTATTCTTCATGAGCGAATTTTACGCAAGGGTGATGAGGTCAAGCTGAAGTTTAGTGGAAATCACAAATTGATTTCGTGACATTTTATTTGTACATAAGAACAACAAATAACACATAGGCATCAGTTTTGTGTTCAGATATTATCCATTCAAAATGTCTGTTTATTAGAACATGGTGAGGTTGCCCATCTATATACAATATTTATCGTATATGCAAACGGCTTTCCCATGACTTGGTGAATGTCATGATAACAGTGAACACTTGAATGCTGACGTTCGTGTTTATAATCTCATCAGAGATACTGGCTCCTATTGTTGGTTAAAACATCAGAAACTCCCCACCTCAGTTGATTTGTGAGGGTACAGGCTGCGCGTGTGGTTGGTCAGACTTGGTGAGGGATTCCATCATGTCAATGGTGACACGCTGAAGTGGGGCTTCCACTATGTAAGTATGCGAAGCAGCAGTACAGGATTTAGTTACACGTCATTGGCTAGGGATACATTTAGCGGCCCATATTTTCATGGACGCGTCTATACCAATCCAGTGGAAATGCAGTTGAATTCGTTCCAAGGTACGGCCGTGCGTGAACTGCCTGGCACAGTGATGCAGTTGCTTCGCAAGAGTTCTTGGGTACTACAAGATCGTTATAGAAATAAAGTATTTCATGTGCAGATCGTTTAGATCTTGCTATTCAACAAGAAGACTCCATAGCAGATGAAATCACCACCACGGATGACTGCCACAAAATGTGTCGGGCAGCCCGAGCCCTGAGAGTTACTGACTACACACCACCACTCACTGCACAAAACTCTGAAGGACACTTTATCGGGACTGACCAGAGCAAAGCCGAGGCATTTCGAGAATGGTTCAAGGAACAGTTCACTGACCACCATGATGAGCCCATTCTCAGGAGACCCCAGGCCATTACTAACACCAAGTAATACAGCAGAAGCTGAGAAGGCACTTAAAGCCCTGAAAAATGGACGTGCATCTGGACCTGATGGCATGAGCAATGAACTATTCAAATATGCAAGTGACACTATCTCAAAACCGATCACGCACTTAATCAATTCAGCTTTTATGCACCACCTTCCCATCGACGCTGTCGGCCAAGGCACCCTTATCGCACTACCCAAGCCCAAGAAGCCACCTGCCCCTCCCACCCCAGCCCATCTGCGGCCCATTGTGCTCCGTAACAGCATACAGAAAATCATATCCAATGTTACTCTATGCCACATCCGAGACAAGATCGATGACTTCACTGGATCATGTCAAAGTGACTTCAAACGTGGACGCAGTTGCGTATATATTGTATGGGCTCAATGCATGCTTGTGTCGATAGTCATGTCCAAACACTGGAATTTCCACAAAATGGGCATTGACATGTCATGAGCCTTCGACACAATTAAGATCCTAGCTGTACTATGCCAGGCCAGTTGCAATGAACATGAGCTACGACTAGTGAGACTACTGCTTGCAGACACCAAGCTGAGAGTACGAGTCAAGTCAGTGAAGTATGTAACGTTTGAGACATCAATCGGCTCCCCACAGGGAGATGGTCTAAATCCAAATCAGAGTTCACCCACATATACCTATCTACAAAGCATGAAACCAAAGAAAATGACGATCCACTCTGTGGCGGCGAACCATGGAGGAAAAGTAAAATCGTGGGCTCACTGCTTTGCAATACTGCTGACATTGCTGCACGCTGCATCATGGTGAACCTAGCTTTTCAGTCCTTCTGGAAGCTATGGCTTCGTAGATCAAAGATGCCTTTTGTAAAAAGACTACGTTTATACAATGCAACCTGCGTATCCTTGATGATGTATAACTGTAACAGCTGGGCACCTCCAAAGGCAGCTCCAGACAAACTTTCCAACGATGCACTATACAAGATGTGTAATACGTCGCCGCAGTCTGTAAAATTCGCCCAGCAAAGCTGGTCCATGTTTGGCCATGTGCTAAAGATGCCAGAAGACACACCAGCAGAGAGCCTTGGAATTCGCCCTACTCGGAGCCAGCAAATACAGAGCCAGGAGAGAACGTCATTGCATAAATAAAAAACACTATGTATGTATGCAAAGCAGCAGTACAGGATTTGGTGGTGCGTCATTGGCAAGGCATGCATTTAGCGGTCCATATTTTCATGGCCGCGTCTATACCAATCCACTGGAAATGCAGTCGAATTCGTTCCAAGGTGCGGTCGTACACGAACTGTCTGGCACAGTTATGCAGCTGCTTCGCGGTAGTTCTTGGGTACTACAAGATGGTTACAGAAATATTCCATTCATTGGTGGTAATACTTAGGGTTGCTTGAGGCTGATGATATTTGTTTGCGAGAGGGATGCTCATGCTCGCGCAGCCAGCTCATTACTGGGTTAAAATGTATGTCTTGTTCTTGTGCAGTGCTTAAATAATCGATGTCCCACTGTTCAGTGGAAAGAAGTGAGAATAGTGTCATTTCGCTCTATATCGATATAACTACGAGAGTGGCAGTTGGTGATATAGGCATGGCCACGTCTTTGTAGTCGTCTGGGGCTGAGAAAGTCTCAGGATGTTTACGGGACAGTGTGTCAGCATTACATGTAGTTTTCCTTGGCGGTGTATTATGGCGAACTGAAAACTTTGTAGAGTTTCTTGCCAACGGGCAAATTGTCCAATCTGTGGTCGATTCACAATGTAAAAGGTTCCCCCTATAGAAAATGTTTAATGCAAGTGATTAATGAAATAGACGTCGGCAAGGAGCTCACGTTTGGTGATAGCATAACGGCGCTCAGTGCATGAAAGGTGGCGAGATCAATAACAGATGACATGTTCATACCCGTCATGGTCGATCTGGGATAGAACAGCACTGATGCTGGTATCCGATGTATCAGTGTCCAGTATAAATTGGCACGAATGGTCAGGGTGCACCAATATCAGAGTGGTAACGAACTTTTCTTTGAGGAGTTCAAAAGCAGCCTCGCATTCTGTGGTCCACTCGAAATGGTGGTATTTTAGCATAAGTTGAAAGCGGGGTGCAGTGATCTTATTAAATTTGGGTACATAGGTGCGGTAGTCTTATATTGGAAAAGTTCCAAGAAACTGCAAATTTGCCTACGGGTGCAGGAGTTTTCCAAGTGACGACAGTGGCGATCTGTGCAGGCTGCATAGAGACACCTTGGGCAGAGACATGACCGAGGAAGTCTACTTCCTCATGGAGCAAGTGACACTTCTTAGCTTTTGGTTTAAAGTT
Source organism: Chaetoderma sp. LZ-2023a (assembly GCA_034401795.1). Taxonomy (NCBI): domain Eukaryota; kingdom Metazoa; phylum Mollusca; class Caudofoveata; order Chaetodermatida; family Chaetodermatidae; genus Chaetoderma; species Chaetoderma sp. LZ-2023a. The sequence continues at coordinate 36,862 of JAVVLW010002665.1, forward strand.
GGTGGCAGAAAATCGGTCCAGTACTTCAAAGGCTTTTACTGTGTCAGTAAAAGTGATCCTAAACACTATTACGTCGTCTAGATAACACAGACAAGTCTTCCACTGTGATTTACAGAGTATGCATTCCATTAAGTGCTCAAAAGTTCCAGGAGCGTTGGAGAGCTGTAGGGCATTTTCCTAAATTGAAAAAGGCTATCACGACAAACAAAATCGGTCCATTTCTGCTTGCCAGTATCCACTGGCTAAGTCCAGCATACTGAACCAGGAGGCACCGGCAAGAGAGTTGAGTCTGGTCTATGCGGGGAAGAGGGTAGGTATCCTTGACTCTGCGGTAGTTTAGGCGTACATAGTCAATACAAAAGTGAAAAGTACCATCCTTCTTACTGGTTAAGCGATGGGACTGTCCCACGGCAAGGTGGATGGTTCTATAGAGTGGGATTGCAGCATCTCTGTCACTTGTTGGTGTGCTTCCTGCTCTTTGTGTATAGGGAGGCTGCAAACAGGTTCTTTTACAATGCGGTAATCCCCCTGTATCGATGCTACGTCGTACTAGATGGGTCTCTCCCAGGTCAAAATCACTGCTAGAGGTGTTTGCATGTTCTTGTAGCATCGCTTAGATGGGGTAACTCTGTTCTGGGTTTAATCCTTCGTAGCACAGCAGTACCATTCCTGCAGATGTGGCAACAAAGAAGGGGAAGGGTCAGCATCTTCAGGGCGGCAGAATTCTCCAGGCAGATGATAGGCATCATGGATAGCATCCCGATTCCAAAGTAGTCACACGTGCGCACGTATTGAAAACTGTAGGCGAATGCGGTTGGTGTCAATAAGATAGGACATGCGATCTGCAGAGATCTGCATACATTCTCTCTCGGGTTCCAACTGGGGGTGGGTATCGTAGCTACTGGGAGGAACTTTCATCAATGGTACTAGTTCCTTCAGCGGGACTTCTTGTTTTCTTCAGAAATCAGGGTCGCCGATGGATGTGTGTCAATGTTTCAGCATTCATGTCCGCTTTGGTGGACATCATTCTATCACTTCCCATATGTCAGCAGTATTCTCGGATGTTGTGCTTATTGAGAGGGCGAGGCCTCTAGGAAGCTCTGAGCTAGAGACCAGAATGGGCTTAAATCATTTGGCGGGTCTTCTGCGGCAGGCTCTTGTTGACATGAGGGGTGCCTCAGCACTGTCACCGAAGCGTTCTTGAATGACGGAACTGTCAGAGATATTTCTCCCATGTTGACTCCCCATCATATTCCAGCAGCGTGGGTGTCTTCAGTCCATGGAGCGGTGAGACGGATCCATACACGGGCGGTGAGGTGCTGTAGGAGGTGTGATTTCTGGTGATATAGCCCAGAGATGATACCTCCCTGTTCACTGTCCTTGGACGGAGGTCTCCAGACAAGATTTGCTTCGTCTGGGCGGAACAATATAACAATCAAAGGTTGCACACACTTGCCCTTTCTCAAATTTTCCAGAATTCAAGGTTTATCTATGGATTTTGCAACAATGAATTTACATTTTTTCAAGATTTCTCAGATTTCTTTAGATTTTCACACCTTTCATATTTCTTGCGGGTCTACTAGTTTGCTGAAAAAAGCCTTGTGGTAAAATTTGAGGAAAAGATGACGAATAGTTTCAGAGAATGAGGACAGACAAGAAAACCCAACAAACATTCCCAAATGAAATCCCCTCCCCATTGACATCTACTGGTGAGCCGAAGACGGCGACAACAACAACAAGTACAACAACAACAATAACAACAGCAGTGGCTTCAGATTCATAGTTATTTATTTCATATTTAAACATGACAGAAAAATTGCACAGGCAGTTTATTCAAGGCAAGCCTATGAAGTGATGGACTCCTCACATATAAACATTAATTGCATTATAGCGTGTAACGTAGATAGTATGATATAACATAAACCAACTTATAATAACATGAACAATAGGTATAAAAGATACAAACAGTAGACAAGACAATTACATTCATACACATAAAGGGATGGAGTGTGGGAGACGGATGTGGGGTGGGGGGGGGGGGGGGTTCACCGCTCATCTTGCTCATATTATTATTATTATTATTTATTATTTATTTTTTATTACTACTATTATTACTATTATCACCATGACTATTATTATCATTCTCATGATGACGTTATTATTATTCAGTTTTATATTACAGGTTTTGTTCTGGTGACCAGGTGCCTTGGTATCTACAGCACAGCTCGTAGGACAGTTGACACACTTCCAAAACGCTGTTAACACTATTGGTATGTCAGGAAAACTTGTGGTCATAACTATTGCCTACTTACAGTAACTGACCGCTGCGATGTCTGTATGTTCTGTCTTGCCAATCTAAGGTCAAATTAATTTACATATTCGCGCCACGCAAAATTCGTGTGTGGTGTAGATTAGTACCGCACGTCTTCCGCTCTCGCCGCCCGGCCTCACTGCATCCAATGTAGATCTGCCTTTAGGCAATAGCTATCCAGGTTTTCAATGTTTCAAGTGGCCATTTCTGATTTTGACCGATTTTTAGAAACGTTATGTATATACGCCAGAGCCCACCTGCCCATCTTTTCAGCTGCCCTATTGCCCACTCACCAACGCAGCCATTAGTACATACATCCATCCACCCACCTGCTTGCTCGCCTGACCATCCATCCACCTGCCAGTAAATCAGTCCTCTTGTCCTCTGTAGGCTACTGTAGACTAAGCTAGTAAATCGGTCCTCTTGTCATGTTCTAGATTATTGTAGACCCCGCTAATAAATCAGTCCTCTTGTCATATGTAGCTGCTGTAGACCAAGCTAGTAAATCAGTCCTCTTGTCATCTGTAGCTACTGTAGACCAGGCTAGTAAATGAGACCTCTTGTCATCTATGACTACTGTAGACCAAGCTAGTAAATCGGTTCTCTTGTCATATGTAGCTACTGTAGACCGGATAGTAAATCAGTCCTCTTGTCATCTGCAGCTTTTGTAGACCAAGCTAGTAAATCCGCCCTCTTGTCATCGGTAGACTATTGTAGACCAGGCTAGTAAATCCGTCCTCTTGTCATTTGTAGCTACTGTAGACCAAGCTAGTAAATCCGTCCTTTTGTCATCTGTAGACTACTCTAGACCAAGCTAGTAAATCAGTCCTCTTGTCGTATGTAGTTACTGTAGACCAGTCTAGTAAATTAGTTCTCTTCTCGTCTGTAGCTACTGTAGACCCAGCTAGTAAATAAGTCATCTTGTCATCTGTAGACTACTCTAGACCAAGCTAGTAAATCCATTCTCTTGTCATCTGTAGACTACTCTAGACCAAGCTAGTAAATCAGTCCTCTTGTCATCTGTGGTTACTGTAGACCAAGCTAGTAAATCAGTCCTCTTCTCGTCTGTAGCTACTGTAGACCAAGCCAGTAAATCCGTCCTCTTGTCGTCTGTAGACTATTGTAGAGCAAGCTAGTAAATCAGTCCTCTTGCCATCTGTAGACTACTCTAGACCAAGATAGTAAATCCGTCCTCTTGTCATTTGTAGCTACTGTAGACCAAGCTAGTAAATCCGTCCTTTTGTCATCTGTAGAATATTCTAGACCAAGCTAGTAATTCAGTCCTCTTGTCATATGTAGTTACTGTAGACCAGTCTAGTAAATTAGTTCTCTTCTGGTCTGTAGCAACTGTAGACCCAGCTAGTAAATAAGTCCTCTTGTCATCTGTAGACTACTCTAGACCAAGCTAGTAAATCCATTCTCTTGTCATCTGTAGACTACTCTAGACCAGGCTAGTAAATCAGTCCTCTTGTAATCTCTAGACTACTGTAGACCAAGCTAATAAATCAGTCCTCTTGTCATCTCTAGAATACTGTAGACCAAACTAGTAAATCAGTCCTCTGGTCATATGTAGCCACTGTAGACCAGGCTAGTAAATCAGTCCTCTTGTCATATGTAGCTACTGTAGACCAGGCTAGTAAATCAGTCCTCTTAATCTCTAGACTACTGTAGACCAGGCTAGTAAATCAGTCCTCTTGTCATCTGTAGCTACTGTAGACCAGGCTAGTAAATCAGTCCTCTTGTCGCCTGTGGCTACTGTAGACGAGGCTAGTAAATCAGTCCTCTTTTAATCTCTAGACTACTGTAGACCAGGCTAGTAAATCAGTCCTCTTGTCATCTGTAGCTACTGTAGACCAGGCTAGTAAATCAGTCCTCTTGTCGCCTGTGGCTACTGTAGACCAGGCTAGTAAATCAGTCCTCTTGTCATATGTAGCTACTGTAGACCAGGCTAGTAAATCAGTCCTCTTAATCTCTAGACTACTGTAGACCAGGCTAGTAAATCAGTCCTCTTGTCATCTGTAGCTACTGTAGACCAGGCTAGTAAATCAGTCCTCTTGTCATATGTAGCTACTGTAGACCAGGCTAGTAAATCAGTCCTCTTGTCATCTCTAGCTACTGTAGACCAGGCTAGTAAATCAGTCCTCTTGTCGTCTGTAGACTACTATAGACCAACCTAGTAAATCAGTCCTCTTGTAATCTGTAGACCAAGCGAGTAAATCAGTCCTCTTAATCTCTAGACTACTGTAGACCAGGCTAGTAAATCAGTCCTCTTGTCATCTGTAGCTACTGTAGACCAGGCTAGTAAATCAGTCCTCTTGTCGCCTGTGGCTACTGTAGACCAGGCTAGTAAATCAGTCCTCTTGTCATATGTAGCTACTGTAGACCAGGCTAGTAAATCAGTCCTCTTGTCATCTCTAGACTACTGTAGACCAGGCTAGTAAATCAGTCATCTTATCATCTGTAGCTACTGTAGACCAGGCTAGTAAATCAGTCCTCTTGTCATCTCTAGAATACTGTAGACCAGGCTAGTAAATCAGTCCTCTTGTCATCTCTAGACTACTGTAGACCAGGCTAGTAAATCAGTCATCTTATCATATGTAGCTACTGTAGACCAGGCTAGTAAATCAGTCCTCTTGTCATCTCTAGAATACTGTAGACCAGGCTAGTAAATCAGTCCTCTTGTCATCTCTAGAATACTGTAGACCAGGCTAGTAAATCAGTCCTCTTGTAATATGTAGCTACTGTAGACCGGATAGTAAATCAGTCCTCTTGTGAGGTGGGGTGGGGGTGTGGGGTGTGGGGGAGGGGTGGCTACTGGAGACGAAGCTAGTAAATCGGTTTATTTACAGAACACATTTGAAGTTGGACAGATATTGAATTGATGAATTTGTGATTGTGTTTTTCAGGGACTGGTTTTACACAATGGCTGAAGCTTCTGACACTGGTGATGCTGATATGGTAGGGCACATCAAACAGCTGCTACAATGTCCAGTTTGTTTGGAACGATTCAAAGATCCGAAAGCTTTGCCATGTCAACATACGTTCTGCAAAACGTGCTTAGAGACCTTGGTAGACAATGACAACAACATTCGTTGTCCACAATGTCGCGCTGTTCATATTCTCTCAGCGGATGGAATATCAGGATTGGTTACCAATTATACAATTGTCAACTTTATGGATATCAACCAGGAAAAGCACGCATGCGCAGCGTGTGCAACAGAAACGATCCAATCTGACCTGACAGCGTGTCCACATTGTGGTGACGTCATATGTCCAGTCTGTAGTGTCTCACATTTCACAGAGATGAAGGAGTCTTTGTTCATTACTTCACAACATATTCATGCTGATGTGGGACGTATTCGTGACACGAGAAATAAACTCGCGGCTGACTTAAGTCAGTTAAAGCAGAAATCTGAAACTGTTAAATCAGAGATTAATAAATGTATGGATAGATTTATTGTTGAATTACGTGACAGACAGAAAGGTTTGTGTGAGCAAGTGGATGTGTATGTAAACAACATGTCTTCCTCATTACAATCAGACATTGTACGTTTGGGTGAAAAATTAGCCAGCAGGTTAAGTTTGTCTGTATCTATAGACTCTGGCATGGCGAAAATACTCAGCAATATAGAATCCGGTATAGAGAACTTAATGTCAATATCCGCCCAATGTTCAGATTATAATGACCAAGATGATGTCAATCTGTCCAGTAGTTCTCAGAACAGATCTAATCCTAATGTTAACTTTGTACCTATAAATGCACATGAACTGAGTCAGAGTATATTAAAGTTCGGTGAAATCACGACAGAAACACGTGAGAGTAATCTCAGTACACAGGACGGTGCCATGGTAACGAGGCGCAGGAATGTCTATCATGAGAGACAGGGGAAGGTATTAATAGATGAGATTGACGGTGGCTGGCTTAGCGCGCCTGTAGATATAGCTGTTAGTCCTGCAGGTGACAGGATTTATGTAACAGTCTGTGGTCACAATAACACACTGCAGATATTTGATGCACGCGGGAGACACATCAAAACACTGAGTGCTCCGGGTGGCGGGGTGGGTGAGTTTGGCTCGCCTAGAGGTATAGCGGTTAATAGTGACGGTGACGTCATGATGTCAGACTTACGCAATCACCGTATTATCGTATTTAATAGAGAAGGAGAATATCTGTTCTCGTTTGGTGAGAAAGGTTGCAATGATGGACAGCTTAACAAACCATGGGGCTTGACAGTAGATGTAACACACAATATATATGTGTGTGACTCAGACAATCATCGTGTGCAGGTGTTTAGTCGTGATGGCACCTTCCTCAGGAAGATGATACAGCCAGGAAGTGTATCAGGTGTATTCAGTCCACTCTATATAGCCATTGCTCATGATACAGGCCGTGTATACGTCACAGACTATAATAACCACAGAGTGCAGGTGTACTCTACACAAGGTGAATATATCTCATGTTTCGGGAGCGAGGGCTCAGCTGATGGTGAAATGAAGCATCCATGGGGTATATGTGTAGATGATGCAGGAGATGTGATCCTGGCTGATCAGCACAATCATCGTCTACAAGTATTCCATGCTGATGGAACATTTCTCTGTAAACTCAGCAGTTATGGCGCAAATGAGACACGGCGGCTCTCCTGTCCTCGTGGTGTGACTGTGGACAAGAATAACCGTGTGTTTGTTATTGACGAGGGAAATGATAGAATTATTGTCTTTTGATACAATCACCTCTTATAGTTATGACGTCATAATAATGATAGTCGTGTTAATGCCCTTTAATGACCATATTTGGAGAGACTGGTTTTGTCCGGTTTCGTTATTAAAGGGTTAATGACGTCAGACAGATATATAAGTTCTGTCAATCACAGGCTAATCCATTTCATTCAATATCGTCTGAATGATATTTACTACAAGCCTATTGTAGATTCCATGTCAGTTTTTAACTCCAATTTCACTTAAAGTGTTTGCTCGCAATGTCATCAATAACTTTCAGTCAAACTGTTTTGAAAATATTGGCTGGATTTACATATATATGTATATGTAAAACAATATAATAACGGAAATGGACGACTGAGAATCTCTGGACAGTATTCAGAAATCAACATCATCTTGACAATTGTTATTATTACCGCGTGCAGCTGCAACGAACAACACGTCAGCTCAGTTCATAACAGGTGTCAATCTCACACGGAGCAGCAATCAACAACATATCAGTTCAGTTCATGACAGGTGTACATTTCACTCACGTCTGTTGCTGGCCATGTAGCGGCCGTTGACTCGGTATTTATTTGTAGCAAAAACATTGTCACGAGAACATAGAATATGCTGTCACTCCATCATTCTGCAATCAACATCAGCTTGAAATAGAGCTGTCATTGTTGATGAGTCAGTGACAGGTGTACATTTCACCCACCGTCGCGTGGTCCTTGGCAAAATGCCATATATGTGAAACCAACCCGGCAGGATTTCCGGGAGAGACTTGATGTGCGTGTTTGCACGCGTACGTGCGTGCGTGTTTGTACACGTGGTTTACCTGTGTGCATGCGTAGGTGCGTGTAGGTATACATGTGTGTGCATAAATGTGTACGCACATACTTAATTGCTTGTATATGTCATTACGGCTAATCAGCGCAGTACAGTTTACAGTTATGTAAAGAACATATAAAAACAATATAGCAAAATACAGACTTAATCTTAAACGATACATAAACCCTACAAGATCATATACCAGATGTTACCAAGTCTTAATGCTGTGAAAATAACCACATAAATATTTAGAACCATTCTGCCTGGAAGCCATAGCTGCAAAGAAGCAACAAGGAGCAATCAAACCATGTGGACTCATATCTAGGCAACAACCCAGATCCCACCACATATACACATGCAATATACAATAATAACTGTATATGCCTTCAGATGTGCACTTATGATATGATGCAAATTGCCGGATCAGACAGGAGCCCCTCTTCCCCCTTCCCACCCCCCCCACTCCCCAGTGAATCAAACAACCCGGTTGAGGTTGTACCCATTATAACCCATCACCATCACTCACCCACACGTCCAATTGAGACCAAAGGTTTCATTGCTAGAAGGGTCAAGATTAAGTCGGTACACCGAAAATAAAACTAAATGTATCTATATCTCTATACATATGTACATATGCATGGAATGAGGTCAGGGTGTATATGATCATTTAAGATGTTTACTTAGAAGCTGGTCGAGGTGATGTAATATTTCTGTATGTGTACGTGTATGTATTGGTGTGTATGTATTGGTGTGTATGTATTGGTGTGTATGTATTGGTGTGTATGTGTATGTATTGGTGTGTATGTATATGTGTATGTATTGGTGTGTATGTATTGGTGTGTATGTATATGTGTATGTATTGGTGTGTATGTATATGTGTATGTATTGGTGTGTATGTATGTATGTATATGTGTATGTATTGGTGTGTATGTATATGTGTATGTATTGGTGTGTATGTATATGTGTATGTATGTATTGGTGTGTATGTATATGTGTATGTATTGGTGTGTATGTATATGTGTATGTATTGGTGTGTATGTATATGTGTATGTATATGTGTATGTGTATGTATATGTGTATGTATATGTGTATGTGTATGTATTGGTGTGTATGTATATGTGTATGTATTGGTGTGTATGTATATGTGTATGTATTGGTGTGTATGTATTGGTGTGTATGTATATGTGTATGTATTGGTGTGTATGTATTGGTGTGTATGTATTGGTGTGTATGTATTGGTGTGTATGTATTGGTGTGTATGTGTATGTATTGGTGTGTATGTATATGTGTATGTATTGGTGTGTATGTATTGGTGTGTATGTATATGTGTATGTATTGGTGTGTATGTATATGTGTATGTATTGGTGTGTATGTATATGTGTATGTATTGGTGTGTATGTATTGGTGTGTATGTATTGGTGTGTATGTATATGTGTATGTATTGGTGTGTATGTATATGTGAATGGATATATAGATATAGGTACTGGTTTCTAACAGGGTATGCAGGGGCGCCAGAAGCGTGGGGGCAACTGCCCCCCCCCCCCCCGTTGCTTTTTGGGCAGGGGGGTGGGCAGCAGGGCAGTTGTGCCTGCCCATTACCCGTTTCTTAGCAAAAAAATAGTAAACTCGATATTGTTAATTAATGGCCTAAGATGTTCGTTTCTCTGTGATAGATCAGATTTCTCAGATTCGGTCAATACCTCGATTTGTATTTTTAGCGAATTTGCAAAGTGTGAACACTGGCTAAAATTATTACAAAATTAACAAATGATGATGATCAGGAAATTACTGATAGCAAGGAATTATTGAAATATGTCCGTCAATTTTATATAGATTTGTATTCTAAAGAACCAATTGATAATGAAATTATGAAGGAGTTTATAGCGGATTTGCCCAAAATTACAGAAACCTCTTTTAGATTATGTGAAGCACCTTTTGATAAAAATGAATTATTTGAAGCTTTGAAGGACATGGCCGACAATAAATCGCCAGGTTTGGATGGTTTTACTAAAGAATTGTATTTAACATTTTGGGACATTTTTGGTGACATTCTAGTTCAGTTATTTAATAATTGCCGTCAAAATAAGAGCTTAAGTGCTTCACAGAAATGTGGGCTTATTTGTCTAATTTGTAAAGACCGTCAAAATGCTCAATTAATTAAGAATTGGCGACCAATTTCCTTGCTGCCAGTAGATACAAAAATATTTTCAAAAATGTTAACGAATCGTTTAAGTTTGGTGATGTCAGAGTTGGTTCATCCTGATCAGACGTGTTCTGTGAGGGGGAGATCGATTTCTGATAATCTACATTTATTACGTAATATCTGTGATTACGTCACGCTAAAGGATTTATCTTTGTCTTTCATTTGCCTGGATCAAATGAAGGCGTTCGATAGGGTTGATCATGAATATCTGTTTACTTTGCTTCAAAGTTTCGGCTTTGGAGTGGAATTTATAGACATGATCGAGCTTCTATATTCTGACATCACAAGTTCGGTGTTAGTAAATGGGTTTATATCGGATGCTTTTCCGATCCAGAGATCTGTACGACAAGGATGCTCGCTATCACCTCTGCTTTATGTTTTAGCTTTAGAACCTTTTGCTATTAAAGTTAGATCTGACCCGGTGATAGAGGGAGTGAAATTACCTGGTCATCCGGGAAATGTGAAAATTTCCTTATATGCAGACGATACAACAACTTTTTGTAATTCTCCTGAAGCTGTGAAACGGCTGCTTTTTTGTCTACTCATTTCGGTAAAGCTTCGGGTTCAATATTAAATTTGAGTAAATCAAAAGGCTTGGCTCTTGGTAAATGGAAGTCCTCTGCAGACCATGCCTTTGGTATTTCATGGCCTGATGGACCAGTTAAAATCTTGGGCATGTTTTTCGGGAATGGTGCAACTTGGGAAACTAATTTTGCACCGATTTTTAAGAAATTTGATACTTGTTTAAATTTGTGGAAATCCCGTGATTTATCTATTTTCGGTCGGGTCACTGCAGTCAAAACTTATGCAGTTGCCAAATTATGGTACATTGCTTCACATACGGGACTACATGCCCATTATGTCAAATTATTTACAAAATGTGTGTTTTCTTTTATTTGGGGTTCTCCACGATGGGAGCCAGTCAAGAGAGAGGCGTTATATTTACCTACTTCTAAAGGTGGTTTGAATATAATGGACATTGAGCTAAAATTGAAATCTTTCTACCTAGTCCATATACAGTGTGTTATCAATAACCGTGATGCTACTTGGGTTCATTTCGCTGTGTATTGGATTGGTTTGTCTTTAAGACAGCATGATGCTAGACTGGCTTCTAATTCATTGTTACATAGTTTTGATAGATCACCTTTTTATAACAAATGTATGAAAGCGTATTTTGAATTTAGGCAGGTATATCCTGATCATGACTGGTCGAAACCAATAAGTTCTGGTGAATTTTACCTCTTATTACTCAATAAACGGTCAATTGACCTTAGGGAGGGTTGAGAAGAAATTTAGAAATATTAATTTTACATCGTCATGGCGTAATATTAGTTCAAAGTTTTTAGACCCGTCACTGGAGACGGTGCTCTTTAAATTATGTCATGATGTCCTACCAGTAGGTGAATATTTAAAGAAAATCAGTCTTGGTCGCTCCTTTGACTGTCCATTATGTCACCATCCATTAGAGACAGCTGAGCATTTATTTTATTTTTGTAAATTTGCCCAGCCTCTAATTAATATAATTAAGACATGGATAGCGCAGCTCTCTTGTGGTCGAGTAACCCTGGATGCCACATTAATGAAGTTCTTCCGTTTTTCAGCTGCAGGAGGGAGCCGAGAGTGTAATGAGCTCATCATATTCCTGGCTGCTTTGGCGATAAACTCTATCTGGTGTTTTAGAGTTCCGGTTAAGCAAACTAAATTGGTAGCTGTAACTGCAACAGATTTGATATGTTCCTTTTTGGCAAAATTAAAATTTCGAATTATTATTGATAGACAGGCTTTCTGAATCGGATTTTGAAAAATATTGGCTAAATTCAAAATTATTCTGTTCGGTTGGAACTAATAATCAACTGGTTTATACCTTTGATTAGCGCCAGATGGGGCGTATGTGTGTGTGCGCGCGTGTGTGCGCAGGTATGTATGTATGTGGGTATGTACATGTATATATGTATGCTGGCATACATATGTATGTAGGGACATGCGCGTATATGTATGTATATGCGTGTAGGCGCGTGTATACGCATGTATTGCAGGCCTAAATGTAGTGCGAACGCGACGCTATTCCTTTAAAATCTGGAATGCGCCTGTACTATTATAAAATACTACGTTTACTACGCCGTCCCATTCATAAATTTCTCTTATCGTCAGCTCCAAGCAGCCAGAGCGCGCTCAGCCAATCAGCGACCAATAATCATCTTCCTCTGTCTCATGTCAATTTCGCAGAAATTGCACTGTGTAGATTAGCCCACAGCGTTACAGGCCTATAGCTATATACATACATAGGGACTATTGCTGTAACGCTGGGGCCGTGTTACTACAGTTTAAACGTGAATACCGGATATCTCAATTTTACAGTAACTATACAGGGCGTGTTTGATTTGTGGGGGATTTGACTGGAAGTTGCTGCTGCCTCGTGTGGTAGCAGTTTCCAGCTGAATTTTCTTTCAAAATGAACTGCTGAATAATGCATTGAATTGTCAAAGTTTTGCGTGTTGCATCGGTTGCGCTACGAGCGGTTCAGGAACATTGGTATGTGAGTGTGTGCGTGCCTGCGTGCCTGCCTGTGTGCTGTGCGTTTGCGTGCATGTGTGCCTGCGAGCGTGCCTGTGCGTAATGTGGGTGCATGAGTATGTGCGTGTGTGCGGTGGTATGTGTGTGCGGTACAGTTAGTTATTATTTGTGAATGACTTGGAGGCTTTTGTCTGGACGTAGATAGTTGGAAGGGAGGGGGTGGTTTTCAATCTATCTCCTGCCATCTTCTGAATTAGCTCTGGCCACTCGTTGCGCGTGTGGGGGTCGATTAAACCTTTGATTTCTTCGTTTATTTAATGTCAGAGTAAAACAGGTATGATTTTGAGACTGTTTTGACTGTGTTTGGTTGTTACCTATGGCGGCAGTCAAGTTAGTTTCAAAATATTCAACAAGTCGATGATCGTCATAATTGTGACGTCAGCCCTGTTTAGGGTCCTTGAGTAATTGTATGAGTGCGCGTGCCTGCGTGTGCCTGTGCGTGGGTGCGTGATTATTGATATGTTTGTGTATATATTTAGGTTTTAAGTGTGAATTGTAGGGGAGATTATTATGCTTAATATACATTTTGTGTTTGCTTAAGTGGTCTCCCTTAAATATTTCATCTTTTGGTTTGTTATATGTCATTCATTATTTTTGTAAATACAGTGTTTTCATTATTTATTCTTTTAAAAAAAAAAAGGACATTGGCCTTTTCTGATTGATTTGGTTCGAGATGGTAAGTGGTTTTTTCTTGCTACTTGTGGGCAGGGAGAGGTCTGTCATCGGGTGTATTACCACTGGAATGACTGACTCAGTTATTGAGCTGACCGTTTCGGTTGTGGAATCCTGGAGATAGGCTTCTTTGGGCCTGCAGGTGTACTTTCTCGGTTCTTGGCCAGTGTTGTTATGTAGGGGTTTGTGAGTGGGGTGGGTGTATAGATGGATTAAATATGGGATGGGGATTGTAATTAACGCTAAAACGGGGCTCTTGTTGGGATGGGTTTTGGCCATGAAAAGGGTTGGGGAATTATACATAGTTGTATTTTTGTGTATATGGGGATTGTGTAGATTGAAAAAATTGGGGATTGGTGGGTTTTAAATGGGATATGGGGAAATGTACAGTTTTGTCTTTTAATTATTTGTTATTTAATTATTGAGTATTTATGTTTTTGCTTTCTTGTTTTTAACAAGATTTTGAAAGAAAAAGAAAGATAAATAAATAATTAAATAAATTAAATAAAAAAAAAAAATAATAATAAAGGAAATATGATCATGTTGTACGCCCATATGCAGCCCGTGTAATGTCTGATCCAGGGGATGCCAATGTGGACCCTTGGCCGGTGTAGGACTGCCACCACGGTTTCCGTGGGATGGTGATGTCTTGGATTGCTAATCAGACTGAGCCTAAATTAGCAGCAAGTGGCTTTATTGAAATTTATGGTATATTATAGGTCATTGTGACCTGAACTTATAGGGGTCAGGTGGTGATTCAGGTAGTGCGTTTTAGTGGACGTGTGTGCGTGCGTGCGTGTGTGTGTATGCCTGCGTGTGTGTGTGTACGTGCGTGCGTGAGTGCGTGCGTGTGAGTGTGCGCCTTGATGAGTGTGTGTATGTATACGGTGGTTTAGGTGGGCTGGGGGTTGATGGGTGTGGCTGATGACTGGGTAGCTTATGTTGTATGGGGGAATGGATAGGATTGGGATTATGGTTAGAGCTCTTAATTAGGGTTTTTTGAGATGTTATGTTAAAGCGTTTAGGGCGACTGGTGTAGTAGGAAATTAATTAATATTTGAAAACATAATAATTTCTCTTATTGCATATGCGGAGGGTCGTTAGACCTGGCTTTTAGGATAATGGTTTTAAAGGTGTATGATGCAATAGGTGGACAGGTAATGTTGCCAGCCATTAGGTGTGTAACTTTTTGAACACTGTTTTGGTCGCTAGTCTGGGGCTTTTCCAGGCACCACCTATATGGCTGCGGGTTTTGTTTCTCGTGCTTTTGCACCAGATTCATAAGGTACGTACTGATTTCCTAAAAAAAATAAAAATGAACCATAACATTGACATGGTCCATGGAATTGTACATATTGTTATTCTAAATGGAGTAGAAACGGCTTTAACCAAGGGCCATAACTCTGGTTTTCCTTCTACGTGTTCCTTATTTTCTTCTAAATTATCACGTGGAAAAACGATTGTTATATATTATTTTTCATTCCTGATTACTATGCTCCATTTCAAGGCACCTGTACAGGAAAGCTGTTGAATATACTGAAATTATGCTGCCTGGAACATGCTGCTACCACAGGCAGCAACAACTCCCAGTCAAAGTAGTTTCAAAATATACAAAAGAATATTGCTTACATAATAAAGAATGTGTCGTCAGCTCACCTGGTGAGCTTATACAATCACGATTTGTCTGTCTTTGTCATCTGTCTTGCCATCTGTCAATAATTGTGACCAAAATATTGTGTCATCTCTGTTAGGGTTATTTGTTAGCTCACCTGGGTGAGCTTATACAATCACGATTTGTCTGTCTGTTGTCTGAATTTCTATCATCTGTCTTTTGTTTATCATCTGTCAACACTTGTGACACGTTTCGTCTTTTATTGAGAGACAATATTTTGTATTTTCCTCATCCAAATTCTGACTGTGACAATTGTCCCTTTGGTAAATGCAACTATTGATACATTTGAACGATCGGCAAAGAGTGTCAGTGATGGCTGGCCCATTGCCCACTGGTAGTTTTCTCATTGGTTAGTAGTCTCAAGGTCACAAATATCATTACATTTCCCAGAAAACATTGCTTGTGACCATTATCTCATTGGTAAATGGCATCTCTTGGTGCACTTGCAACATTTAACATTGTGTTAGGAATGGCTGCCCCATTGATCAATGGTACTTTCCCGTCGACGCCAATATACTTGCACTTTCTCATCCAGGTTTTTTTACTGTGACCATTGTCCAGTGACTGTGACCATTGTCCCGTCACTGTGGCCATTGTCCCGTGGCTGTGGCCATTGTCCCATGACTGTGGCCATTGTCCGTGACTGTGGCCATTGTCCCGTGACTGTGGCCATTGTCCCATGACTGACCATTTTCCTGTGGTTGTTGTCATTGCCCCGTGACTGTTGCCATTGTCCCGTGACTGACCCTTTTCCCGTGGCCGTGGCCATTGTCCCGAGACTGTTGCCATTGTCCCGTGGATGTTGCCATTGTCCCGTGACTGTGGTCATTGTTCCGTGACTATGGTCATTGCCCCGTGACTGTGGTCATTGTTCCGTGACTATGGTCATTGCCCCCTGACTATGGTCATTGCCCCGTGACTGTGGTCATTGTCCCGTGACTGTGGTCATTGTTCCGTGACTATGGTCATTGCCCCCTGACTATGGTCATTGCCCCGTGACTGTGGTCATTGTCCCGTGACTGTGGCCATAGTCCCGTGGTTGTGGCTATTGCCCCGGTTCTGTGGCCATTGCCCTGTGACTGTGGCTATTGTCCCGTGACTGGCCATTTTCCCGTGACTGTGGTCATTGTGCGGTGACTGTGGTGATTGTCCCGTGACTGTGGCCATTGCCTCGTCACTATGGTCATTGCCCCGTGGCTGTGGTCATTGCCCTGTGACTGTGGTCATTGCCCCGTGATTGTAGCCATTGTCCCGTGACTGTGGCCATTGTCCCGTGGCTGTGGCCATTGTCCCATGACTGTGGCCATTGTCCCGTGACTGTGGCCATTGTCCCGAGACTGTGGCCATTGTCCCGTGACTGTGGCCATTGCCCCATGACTGTGGCCATTGTCCCGAGATTGTGGCCATTGTCTCGGGACTGTGACCATTGTCCCGTGACTGTGGACATTGTCCCGTGACTGTGACCATTGTCCCGTGACTGTGGCCATTGTCCCATGACTGACCATTTTCCCGTGGCCGTGGCCATTGTCCCGTGACTGTGGCCATTGTCCCGTGACTATGGTCATTGTCCTGTGGCTGTGGTCATTGTTCCGTGACTATGGGCATTGCCCTGTGACTGTGGTCATTGCCCCGTAACTGTGGCCATTGTCCCGTGACTGTGGCCATTGTCCCGTGGCTGTGGCCATTGCGTCGTGACTGTGGTCATTGCCCCGTGACTGTGGTCATTGTCCCGTGACCGTGGTCATTGTCCCGTGGCTGTGCCCATTGTCCCGTGACGGTGGCCATTGTCCCATGACTGACCATTTTTCCCGTGGCCATTGTCCCGTGACTGCCCATTGTTCCGTGACTGTGCCCATTGTCCCGTGACTGCGACCATTGTCCCGTGACTGTGGCCATTGTTCCGTGACTGCGACCATTGTACCGTGACTGCGACCATTGTCCCGTGACTGTTCCCACTGTCCCGTGACTGTGACCATTGTTCCGTTGGTAAATTGCCTCTTTTCGGACTCTTGAGCAATTGTTCATTAGTGTCGGGGAGGGGTTGTGTATGTCCAATTGGCCAATGACCAATGATACTTTTCCATTGGTTAGATATATTTGTATTGCCGGCTCAAATATGTGCTTATAACCATTGCCCCATGGGTAAATAGGATATGTTGCTACTCTTGAACCATTTGATAATAATGTCAGTAATAGCAATGTTCTCGCGTTTCCTCTCCACATCTTTATCAGTGACTCTTGCCCCATTCTATTTAACATGCCTCATGAGCCAATGGAACTTTCCCTGTTGGACAATTGTGTCAGTTATACACAGACTGTTTTTCAAGCACAAATGTTCATATATCCGGCCTATTTGACTCCCAAGGACCCTTGATCCATCGATAATTGACATCAGTTGTGCATTCCGCATTGACAATCGCTGCTTGTCCCATGGGTCAATAGTGTAAATGACACTTGATTTGTTGATCATTAGTCTCAGGGATGATTGTCCCTTTTGTCAATAATGCCAAGGACTCTTGCCCCATTTGTCCATAACATCAGATACGCTTGCCACAGTGTCCAATGCTGCTTCGGCCATTGGTCAATAATGTCTGTAACACTTGTCTCATTGGTCAATAATGTCTGTAACACTTGTCTCATTGGTCAATGATGTCAGGAACCTGTTTTCTTGTTGAGCCAGTAGCATCAGCTATGCTTACCCCATTGGTAAATTCTGTCAATAATGAATGGTTTCATTGGTTAGTGGCATGAGTTACGTTTGTCCCATTTGACAAATTGTGCTTATCTCGTTAGTTAATAGTGTTAGTGGTACTTGCGTTATTAGTCGGTGATGATAAGGACTATTGCCCCAATGGTCTATCACGTCATACTTGCGTGATTGACCAATGGTGCATATTTTGTATGTATTAATGTGAACATGTTTACAGTTCCTCATCAGCCAGATTGCTACTATGACCCTTGATCCATTTATTAGCTCACCTGCCCAGAATCGGCTGTCTTATGTCCATCAATTAAACTTCTTCTCAAGCGCCACTGGGCCAATTTCAATTATATTTGACAGGAGCTGAACCAAGTTTGTACAAGGGAACTTGGCAGCCAATTGGTTCGGTGACTATCTTGGATGACCTAGTTTTCGCGAAAACATCTCCGTAACCGCTGAATGTATTGGGCCGAAATTTGGGAAATGTGACCAGGCCCTTAGGCCCACTAAGGGGTGTTGAAGGGAAGTTAATACGTCAAAAACATGGCCGCCGTGGACCAATCAATCTGTATTGTGCTTGGCTGTCATATTGGATATTTTATGTCATCGATTTTGAAGCCGAAATTGGTTTTCTGAAAATTACTGAGAAAAGTATGTTACCCAAGCATGTTACCCACAATTTCAATAAAAACCATCTTCACAAAAAATAGATTGGCAAATGTTTCCTGTGGTCATCTCGTTTTGTTCGCATGAGTCAGTGGCCAGTAATTCCACGTGAGCGATGCAGGCCCCATTGGGCCTCTAGTTTTCATATATCGTATGCTTTTATATATGTACATTTTCAATCATGCTATTTCTAATTGCACTGTTATATCTACTCAGATTTTGAAATTTAAATAAATATTGTACTCCTATTGCATTATTGTCTTTATTAATTTAATGTCTTCCGCCTTTCTGTACAACCCGTTACCATGGTGCTTTACTTCAGCTTTAGACTATCATAGGCCAATAAAACAACCAAATTAGGCTAAGGAAAATGCTCTCCAGCTAAGAGCTGCTCTGCAATCTTGTATTGAGTTGTGACATCAAAATTCCCTTTATATACCAGACTAGCCAGGTGATACATTTTAGTCGAGCCGTGTTCACCGAGTCGATAGTTTGCGGTGCTCTAGGCTAATTATTCACAGAACAAGTTGACTGACAATTATTGCTGCCTGTAGCAGCAATAACATTCTGGCAAAATGTTATGAAAGTAACCCCGAAACCTGACACCGTTTTCGTATAGAAGACCCCAAAACTAAATTACCACGTTTTAAAAACAAGGTAGAATATCTGCTTTTCATTGTAAATATTGTACCTTATTTACATGTATGAGCTGCGCTGTAAAACCGCCGACTCGACGGTATAGAACATCTAAACAATAAATTAACATGTTTACAAAACAAGATTTCTGTTTATGTTTTTCAAGTATATTAACTTTTTTATTAGTTGTACCGTGGCTTAAGCAGCCGAATCACTTGTAATAAGTGAGCACATATTTTAGCAAGAACAGTCAGATATTGTAGAGCCTTGCCGTTAAAATCAATTATGTCACCGGTAGGCTGACGTCACAGTCAAAAAACGTAATGACTGGCGTAGCTATGTCCAACAGGGACATTGAAAAGTCCTTCAGTTGTACGAATTGAAGAGCTTTTACTATTTAATAAGCAGCAGCAGCACCCAGTCAAATTAGTTCCAAAATATTCAGCTCCTTACCGCTTTAGCTACCGTGAAAAGGGGATTCTGGGAAGTCATGGTTCAAAGTATATAAATCATGATGACTATCACGGATGTGCATGTAGGCCTATCATCTCTTTCCGTGGCCGCTCAGCGCCACGCATTCACTTGGTTGTGTTTAGAATGGACCTTTCCACATTATCCATCCATCACGCCGGAATCAACTATGTGCCGTGTGGAATGACAAAATAATCAATGACGTCATTATGACGTAGACAATTACATCACGAACGCATAATGGACCTTTCCGGTTTCAGCTAGGCCCTGCCCATCTCTAACTAAGCTCCACCCACACCTTGCTCGTCTTGCGATCGATCGATCCCTGAAATACCTGACTATCAATTTCCAGAAAACTATACAGGTAAGCTGTTAAATATTTTTGAAACTAATTTAACTGGGTGCTGTTGCTGCCTATAGCAAAGACATACAATTCTTACAACATGTTGGCCTATTAAGAGTTAAAGACGGGCCAAATAGAATCATTTATGACAATGTTTATGACGTCAGCATGCACGTCACTTAGTTGGCTATGACGTCATATAATTGATGGATAGGCTTGGAAAGGTCCATTGAAGATGGACTATGCATTGTAAGAATTGTATGTCTGCTATTTAATACATATTCTGTTAAATATTTTGAAACTAATTTGACTGGGCGCTGTTGCTCCCATTGGCAGCAACAGCACCCAGTCAAATTAGTTACAAAATATTACAAAATATTCAACGGCTTACCTGTATAGATTTCAGGAAATTGATAGTCAGGGCATTCGGGGATCAATCGATTCCAACACTTTTGCGCAGCCATTTTGCGCAACGGATTATGGTCATTCACGTTCTTGCCAGATCTCCTACCGATAACGAGAGCGAGATATATATAAAAAATATATATAATTTTTTTTTTTTTTTCGAGAGCGAGGTAGTTTGCCTCTATTTTTAGATTGGAATCGTAGATTTAGGATATATTGTCTAGATCGCTCGTGCACGTTAAACGCATACCCTCACTATTGCGGCTAGTTGTACCTACCGCTGGTGGCCTGAGCTATTTGCTGACTGACTGACGCAGACGATCAGCTCCATATATAGCCTCTAAAAGTGAGTACATTTTTCCTTTTTTGGCAATTGGAAGAAAAATTGAACAGACGCAAATTTATATATTTGCATCAGAAATAAAATGGCATTGTGATCTGTCACGCTGTGCCCTCGTACATATCTTAATCTCCACTTCAACACTCGTCTGGATCAAACTGGTCAAAATGGCTTTTATAGTAATCTTGAGAAACTACCATTTACTTCTAACAGGTAGACATTTTTGAAAATTTACCACTAATGCCTGGCTCGATAACTGAGCCTATCATTCCAATGGTAAAGTGCCAAAAACAACAGTCTCTTGGTTTGCAAATGAGCATAGGATATTCTCTGATAATGGATGGATCTGATATGTCGCCAAAGTATATGACATCATAATCATTTGCGTCATATTTAGGATGACATCACAATCAAAATACGTAATGAATGATGTAAATAGCAATACATCAAGTGTACAAATTTTATGTCTACTATTTAGTCCATGGGATTTAATCAATCAATCAATCAATCAATCAATCGCTCAATCAACTACTGCCAGTATCATGACGGAGACCCGGTGAGGGCATATCATACACAGCACACGGTGTGCATACAAAAGATTGTCTCATATGAACTCGCCAGTATATTGGAATATCCAACATGTCAAATCCGGTTCGCTAAACAAAGATTCTTGTTTTGGTGCGGTGGTCAAGCGGAAAGCAGAGGTTAACACAGAAATTGAGGTCATCGCGTTGCCAGTACATTAAAAAACTAAACATACCTACCTACCTACCTAGCAAGCAATCTTTATTGACAAATCCAACATGTGGACATAGACAATATTCAAAATTATGTTGATTATTTTCGCTAAACAAAGATTCTTGTTTTGGTGCGGTGGTCAAGCGGAAAGCAGAGGTTAACACAGAAATTGAAGTCATCGCATTGGCAGTACGTTCAAAAACTAAACATACCTACCTACCTACCTACCTACCTACCTACCTACCTACCATCCTACCAAGCAAGCAATCTTTATTGACAAATCCAACATGTGGACATACAGACAATATTAAAAATTCTGTTGAATATTTTGATACTAATTTGACTGGGCACTGTGCGAATTGTATGGCCTTACTATTTAATCATCATCCTGTTGAATATTTAAAACTAATTTGCCTGGGCATTGTGTGTCTTTACCATTATCAATTGCGTCCTATAAAAGATTCACAGGCGTCATAGTCAAAATGCTTAGTGAATGATGTGTCTAGCTCTAGCCTGAATATTGAATAGTCTGTCAAGTGTACACATGATATGTTTTTACTTTTTAATCAACATTCTTTTTTCAATATTTTGAAATTAATTTGACCAGGCACTATTAGGGTCATCCGGTCAAATTAGTTTGACGATATTTGTATAGTTACCTTGAAATTGGGATTCTGGGAAGTCGTGAATCAAAGTATATAAATTAGTTCCAACACACCGAAAAACCGTCAGAGCTTAGCTAGTGGATCCCACCTTTGAAATTGGCATGAACAAATTTGAGCAATAAACGGCCAATACCACTTAGTAAGGTGTGGTCCACCCAACATGGACCACTTGCAATACTGGACCACATATTTTAGCAACAGCAGTCAGATAGTTAGCTTTGCACTCTCGGACACATGTAGACCAAATCGCAATGCACCGATTCTCTTATGGAACGAGTGTATAAGTTATCCAACCTGTCACTCAAGTTTTGACGTCCTAATTAATTATGCCACTTGTAGGCTGACGTCACAGTCAAAATACGTAATGAATGACGTAGCTCTGGCCATCATGAACATTGAAAAGTCCTTAAGCTGTGCGAATTGTATATCTTTACTATTTAATAAACATTCTGTTGAATATTTTGAAACTAATTTAACTGTACTGCTACTATGAGCAGTGACAACATCTAGTCAAATTATTTTAAAATATCCAACAGCTCACCTCTATAGTTCCCTTGGAAATGGGATTCTGCGATGTCATGGTTGAAAGTATATAAATCAAAACGATGATGGCTATGAATATAGGCCTATCATCATCCTGTATTGTATTTTAACCGCCTCATGGCATAGCTGGACATGAACCACATTAGCAAGGTAGCATGCTAAGAATCAGGTTCTGCGACCCCTTTGTGTACCTCATTTGGGTTTCCATGCCTTCAACAACCAGAGATATGGAATTTTCTACTCTCTGTGGTGGCCATCTTGGATTTCCCGACGCCATTTTGAAAATGAGTAGCAGTTATAAGATATCCTCCCTAATATCAGTTCCCGTGACCATGAAAACCCGTTTTTAGACACCCCGTTTGTCTCTGTGACTTTTACTTCCAAAGATATGTAATATTTTGATTTCACCCGGGGCCATTTTGGATTTTGGCCGCCATCTTGGAAAAAGCGGAAACTGTGAAGATGGCTCCTAGGCTAAAATCAAGTAATGGACCAATATATCTTCTAAGAAAGCTCTATGCCAAATTTGGTGCTTTTGTCCACCGTGTAGTTGCCAAGCCACTTGACTACTAGGACGTCTGTTAAGTATGTCATGGATGTACACTAGGTCATATAGAGCAAGTACTTTCCTGACATCGCTGAACCACATCCTCTGTTCAATACCTTTCATCAGACCAGATACAAATGTTGCGAAGGATACTGTTCTCATTTACATATATGTTTCTTAAGAAGATTAGCATTTGAAGGTAGATCTTCACCTCAATAGACATTAGTATATATTGTGCTGGTTGCGCAACTCTCTCCCTGGAAGTGACAGAATTTGTTTTAGAACATTTCTGTATAAGGCTTCAATCTGATCTATATCACCTGAATTAATAGTAAGGATTATGTTCCGTATGTGAGTACTGTGAGTATGTATGTTTCAATCAACTGTGGTGCAGCACTAGGGTTCAATCTGTTGACACCATATAGTCCAACTCCAAGGACCTTGTACATTTCTTTTTCTGGCTTTCTCAATCTTTTCTAGTACTGTAAGTGTTCCACTTTGTGGCTGGGTATCCATCGTCTCGCGCCCACCCCCCACCCCCCCCCCCCCCCACCCCTCTCATCACTCAAATGGTGGGAGGGCCTATCAGACAGCGAGGGGGCTGTCTGTCGGTGCGGAGGTTTCCGAAGGAGCAGGTCATTTAGGAGAATGGGGAGAGACAGCGGAGGTTATATTCCCAGTGGTAGTTGCATAACTATCGGTCGCTATACGTCCCATTGATCTATAATGTGTTAGTAAGTCGTGAATGTCATTGGTACTAGAAGTAACTCTAAATATCCCACTTAAGGCGGGTCAAGGCATACTATCTACTTTAATGAGTGGTCGACTGGGGAAGGCTTGCAGGTGGCAAACTCTTCACAGCAGACTTTGGTAGATGCCGCCTGGTTGACCCAATGTTCTCTGGAGACCTCCAGCGGCAGGATTTCTTTGTGTACCTAAACTTGATGATTTAGGGGATCCCACGTAGGTGGTAGTTTAGCGAACTTAGGTTGTTTACAGTTTAAGGCATCAGGCGGCCGCAGGAGGATGTGATCAGTTAGGTAAAGTGAGAACGTCTACCCTCGCCAAGTCATGCAAATCTTGGAGATGCTCGGAGACGAAGACCGGCCTGAGCGACATCAAAAAGATTTTGACGCTGTCCAAGGAATGGGCTTTCCAATTTGCAGATGCATAAACTGGCTTGTATTATTAGTTTGAGGAGGAACGAGTTTATGGAACCTCTGTCCAGTCATGGCACCTCTGAGGTCTAAAACGACATTGGGCGGAAAGTGGTGCGGCTTTCCAGGTGATGTGGTGGTTATCTGGTTCAGTCGCCTTGAACGATAATAACTGCTGAATGGCTTTATACAGATCGCCAGCCAAGTGGTTAAAACAGAAAAGGAGTCAAAAGTCGACTGAGAAGATCGAGCCGCAGTGGTTTTCATTCAGGGGTGTGCTTAAGGCATACTAGTGATGTGGTGTTATGCGGCAAGACTTTCTCTAAAAGAAAAGGTGGAATGAAGGTCATCAGACCCAAAGGAACAATTCGAACTGATGGCGGAGGAATTAGATGTCTTTAAGAAGAATGCGTCCGGGTTGAGTGGTCTTATGTAGTGCCAATAAGGTCGCTGCGTTAAGATCATTCACAATGGGATGTGGATCCGACGACGGTACTTCAGGCATGCAAATTCAAGCTGAGAAAACATGGTGAACCAGGAACCTTAGCTTTCCTTATCCTGCGAAAAGGCGGCACATAGGCCAGCCGAAATAGCATGAATCATGGTGTGTGAGACAGACAAATGGAGAAGCTTCAAACCGGAGCTAAATGGGAGGTGGCAAAAATAATGTCCGCTGACAACTTTTTATATTTTAGGGACGATTCCATGTGCCATGCCGTGGACCTACTGAGCAAGCAGGAAGAAAGTCTTTTGGGTAGAGGACCAGGCGTCTTCGGATGCAGAACTATTTAGGCTGCGTGAAGGGCAAAGGACACCACCTGAAAATTTTGTGGTTAATGCAGACGTCCTTAAGTGTATGTTTTAAGATACCAAAAGGTGACACCGCTAATGATGCTAACTTATTTCTTCACGTAGAATGGGGCGCGAGATTGTCATCTGCAAGTGACAGCTAAGATGGACAATCTCACTGTTAGAAGGGCGAGGAAAAAGAATAATGCACTTAACACGGTATATCAATGGATCTGTGAGAAATATAAAGCTTAGATTAGTAAATGCTTATAAAAGATTTAGCACATAATTACAATTCTCAGTAGAGACGTAAAAAGTTCACAGTCACAAAGTCCTGTGGTTGCGGGGTCTAGGTTTTACTAATCTAGGCGTTGTTGTCTTCGAACCAGCCTTGGCAGGTATATTCCCACGATGCAATGTCATGCGGTGGCTTAGTCCTCGGCGGCCTGAGATCACAATGCCAGAGCGGAGGCAGTTCTAGGAACAGAGAAGGTTCAGGCGGATCCTTGCGAGAAAGTGAGCACAGAAGTGACTGTGGTGGAAGTTTGTATCAGTAGAATGTGCTACCACAAAGTGTCCTTACTGGTTCTGGGTTGGCTAGTCCTTCCCGTTACCTGGCCATAGCTTGTTAACTTGTTATCTCTGTGTATGCCCAGGTGAACTGAAGGACTGATTTGTGGACTTACATGTTCATTTATCAAATATCGCTAGAGATGTTCAGCAGACCCTGTAGATTCTCTTCTGTATAAGTAATCATGACTACGTCATCAGCACAGGTTAGAGATGCATACACTTTATTACCGATTACAGAACCGAGTTTAGATTATGTACAGCACTTAAGCGGATCATTTATGAACACCTTGTACAGGCCAGCTGATAGGACACATCCTTGGTGAACGCCCAGTTGTATCAGAATAAGATCAGATAGCTGGTTCTTCCATCTAATATGTGTGCTTCTTTGAATTTCTGCAATAAGGAGTCATGAGGATTCATCCATTCCCATGAAGAAGGGTTTTCTGGATACGATTTCATGATTTACGGTGTCAAATGCAGCTTTTGCGTCTAACAGAGCAATATATGTGTGTAGGCCTTGGGTTTTAGATTCTGCAGCAGTCTTCTGTAAGACAAGGACGCTGCATACTGGAGATATCTTCTCAGTGATGCTGAATTGTAAAGGGTGCTAAATTTGAGTAATTGTTGAGTGAATACGCTTTCTGAGTATCTTTTCTAGAAGTCTTGTTATTACTGGTGTTACTGTGATCCCGCTGTAATTGCATACTTGTGAGAATCCCCGTGTTCATAGCATCTGGTAAGGCTTTGAGTAGAAGTATGTCATTCAGTAGTGTGGTCAGTGGTTCAATTACTAGATGACCACCATATGTAATATGCTCAGCTGTGACGCTGTTGCAATCCAATAACATGTTCAGAGTGGTGGCTGATGACTGCACTTCCTCTTTGGTTATTGACAGTGACTGGTGATGTGGCTGTGCACTACAGTAATCAGATATTACAAGTTCATCAAATTTAACCTCGGCCACGTTCTTCTGCTTGAAGTACACATAGTCATTTGCAATTGTAGATATACGACACGGTTTCTGTGATTCATTAACTAGTGTTAGTCTTGATAACACATCAGCAATGTTCAGGTGTCCTGGCTTATACTTACCCTTAAACTTTTATAGTTCTTTTCGCAGTAGCCATCTCTCAATTCGAGCAGAAGAACACGATTTCGCAGAGTATATTACTTCCAGTGGCCAATGGTTTGTAAATAGTTCAAACTCTCTGGCATATATGTACATGTTGAACCGTTCGCATGCCCATAATAATGAGTGCCTCTCGTTATGTCTGTGAGTAATGCCATTCTACATCAGTAAGTGTCCAGCTGGCAAAATATATTGGATGAAATACACCATTTTGCTTTTTGAAGTCCTACTGGTGATGCATCTGCAATTATCTGAGTCACTGCTTTTTCACATTTGTTGAAATAGGCTAGAGTAGCAGTATTTGTTAACCTTGTTTCCAGGATATAAAATGCCTTGTTGTTCAATGTTCCATTCAAATCTCGCATTTTTCTTAGTAAGCCGAGGCAAATGGTCAGATACTGCTGCTAAATCAGGAATGAAGTTTGAACAGTACGTAACTAATCCCATGAACGATTCAACTTCTAATGCATTGTCTGGCTGCTTTGCATTCGTAATCACTTCCACTTTCTAAATATCTGGTACAATCCCATGTTTCGAAAGTGCATGTCTTATGAAAGTCAGTTTAGACATATTAAATTTAGATTTCTCCTCATTGAGAACAAGAGTTCTGTCTTGTAACTGATCAAGCACTGCTTTGAGCTTATTGCCGTGATCAGCTTTGTATGAACCATACACAAGGATAACATTCGAAATATTGGGAACTCCTCCACAATCATGCAATACTTGCTGTATTACATATTGATACAATTCAGGCGTTGAAGAAATTCCGAAAATTTATCTTTTGTACATGTATAATCTAAGGTGCATTGTGAATGTTGTAATTTCCAGTGACAGTTCATCCAGTTCAATTTGATGGTAACCCATCTTCAAGTCAAGCTTACTGAACACAGAGCTATCATTCATGTCTTGAAGAATTTCATCCACTTTAGGAATTGGGTGTCGTTCGCATTCTGATGCAAAATTTGCCTGTCTCATATCAAAACAAATTCTGATTTCATGCACTGGTTTTGGCACGACAACAATCAGTGAAATCTAGCGAGTTGGTCCATCAGTTTTGTCAATTATATCTAACTGTTCAAGTTCTCGTAGTTTCCACCTTTTTCTGTAAGGTGTTGGTTGTACAACTGGTACACTGTTCGGTTAATGTGCACAGTTAACTACTTAAGTTACCAGGACCGTTTATTAGTCACGTTATGTCCTATTTTAATGTCTGTAATGAACTCATCAGCTACATTCAGTGCTTTTCTGCTACCATATGTGTAAACATTTGTGTACTTTTTGGTTAATTTGGGACACTTTAGCACTTCATATGTCTTCTCATATATGACGTTGATGTTTGCACCAGTGTCCATTATAAAGCTTCTGGTTGTTTGCCTAATCTATTTGAGTTCACGTCAAAAACATAATCATCTTCAGAACTGTCATTTTGTTCATTATATTGTGGCCAGGTGGCCACTGTCTGGCGCTAGTTCCCGCATCCCCCAACCCACCCATTAACCCACCTCCACCACCACCCTGCCACCCATCCCTGTCATCCGAGCAAGCTATCATCTGGTAGCTGGTCGTCACGCAAGCTACCATCCTCTCCTTTCATCATCCCATTGGCCCCCAAGCAGGAGCACCAGTCGAGCGCCGAGGAGCTCAGTCCATCAAAGAGGCAGAGGCTGTCCACACTTGTGAGTCCCTGTGGGTGTCCTTTGGGTCTCGGGGTTGGTCTCGGGGCTTGCAATGGCATCCCCTTCACACAGGTTTGGGACTCCCCCACGAAGGTTTGCTGAGTGGAGCGGTCAGCCGACTCGTTGGAGACATGTAGGTCCGGTCTCAGGGTCTCTCTGGGGGAAGGGGCCTAAGCGGGGGGGGGGGGGGGGGGAAGGGTTGGGAGCAGAGACAGCTGACTTTCCTATCTATCCCGAATGGTCAGTATGTCACTAGCGGTCGAATTTGTTTCATCTATCTATATATCTAATGTTAGTTAGTCATAAGCGTCGTTTGGATCTAAAAGATAACAAGATCCCTAACAAGTCTGCTCGAAGCAGGACGGAAGAAGAATCCTACATTGGTTTCCTAATGTAGTGAAAAGGTACGGGTGGAAGGCTTCCTTTTAGTAGTTGCCGTCTAGTTGAACCGATGTTCTCATCAGTCGTCCAGTGACAGGCCTTCTGTGTGTGCCTAATTCTAATAGTTTAGCAGGGATCGCACGCGAGGCGGTGTTTTTAGCTATCAAAATGTTTTGCAAGTTAAGGCCTCAGATGGCCGCAAAATGATGCTATCAGTTAGATTATGCGAGAACCTTTTCTATCGCAGTGTCAGGCAAATCTTTGGCTCAGGGCTTTGTTCGGTTTGCGCAACATCAATAAGGGCTTGACGTGGTCCATGGGGCAGTCCTCTTGAGTTACAGACATGCAAACGGGCCCATGCAATTAAAAAGGGTAGAGTTTAGTGGGACCTCCGCTGAGTCTGAGTGCTAAGAAGATGTGACAAATTTGGAAGATATTCCTGAGATGCAGCGGTTATCTGGTTCGGTCGCCAGAACTGGTACTAACCACAGGATCATCTAATTAAAGCTGCATTTGTCTTGACCATCGACTAAGCAGTCCTAAAAGAAAAGTTTACTAAGCAAGGGGGACATGCTTAGTGCGTCTTAGTGATTGGTGCGAAGTTTTAAGTGGCAAAAACCTTGTCTATATAAAAGAGCATGCAAGGGTCACAAAACCCATCAAGGCAGGTGAAAGGATGGCAGAGGTTAATCAAAGCATTGACTGAGAGGCGTCCATGGGGAGCAGTCTTACGTGGCATGAAACAATATTGCGATGTCGAATCCATTCGCCACGAAACAGTAAATTCGGTGACGAGGTTTTCGACTGTGGGGGGGGGGCGCATGGGGTGGGGGTGAGGGGGGTGGGGGTAAGGTGAGCTGAGAGACGCAATGGACCGAGGGACTCAGCTTTCCTAGTCCTAGTGATATGTCTTACTCTGCGAGGCTGAAGCAGCGCAGATTGAAGATGTGCGTCGTTTGCAGGAATTTTGGTTGGAACTAATTACAAGGAGCGGCAGCTAATCCGCTGGTGACAGTTATACTAGTTAGGGGAGGCCCAAGTGAGATGCGCAGGGCCTACTGAATAAGAAAAAGAAGTAGCCTGTTTGGGGGGAATTTGTGCTGAGTGAGGAGTGCGTAACCTGCTTAATAAAGCAGCAAAAATGTTTGGTAATGGCCATGTCGTTACAATGCTAACAGTTTGTCTTCATGTTCAATGGTGCGCGAGAATGCCGTCCCGTCCACAAGTTAGGGCTAAGATGGACAATCTTCTTTAGAATGTTGTTTGAGGCGAAAATGGAACAGCTGATCGAAGGTGAAGAAAAATAATATATTGTGCTTAAGGCTGTTTCTAGAATTCTGCAAAAGAAAAAAGAATTAGGTTAGTGCGTACATTTAAGGCTTTGCAATGCACAGTTCAATTCCTAAGCACGGTAGAAAGTTCACAGTCACGGTCGAAACAATCCCGCAAATGCGGGGTCTAGGTTTGCTATTGTGGACATTGTTGGGTTTTAACCAACATCGGTAGGTATATTCCCAAGGGACAACGTCGTACTGTGACTTAATCCTCGACACCCAAAGATCACAACAAGCTTGGCAAGTGGCACATCCGATAACGGGTGAAAAGTTGGCAGTTCCTCGCATAGAACATGGTCACAAAGAACAAGTTAGTCCTTTCTCAAGGTATTGACTAGTTTTAAAGCGGCACAGGCGGAATCGTAGAATAGGAATCAGTAGTCCAGGCGAAAGTTCTTTTGGCACGGTAGAATGTCCTACCGGAAGACAAACCTGGTCAGAAGCGGTACCGAACAGGGTTTTCCGACTTCCTTTGTAGCAGAGGAGCTTCTATGCAGTGTTTCAGCACAAGAGGGGTGAACAGTTCTGCCAGTGAACAGTTGAATCTACTTCTCTTCAGAGTCAAGAGATAGAGCAAAGGTTTCAATCAGCGGAGTTTTCTGAGCGAAACAGGTGCTGCGGAATTTTCTGAAGATGGAAGAATTTAGGTTGCTAATTTGGCTGCTTTAAGAAATAGCCTTTCAAAAAATTGGTTGCTCCGCTGCCTATATAGATGTTGACCAGCTCTGAGTGGTTAAAGCTCTGATGGTTCTGCAGTGCAATTTCCCATCATTTCCGAACCGGAATGTATACGTTTGACCGGGGCCATTGGCAAGGCAGCCAGCGAGCAACCTTTCAGTGGCTCTGTCCCGAATTTGTAGAGTGAGCAGCTTTTATACTCTCAGCTCGGCATTTCATTAATTTCCGACGAATGGCTGGTTTTCTTACGAGTTCTCCAGCCAGTCAGTGATCGTCTTCACGGGTGTGCTGATCTTAGCGGCTATAGCAGGTGTAAGTGAGTTCAATGGCGAGATTGCATTCTGTGTTATTGTTCTCTAAGTAAGTTTAGGGATCCGAGTCTTATGCATTGCTTTTTCTTTGTCTTGACTTGGCATTATTACCACGAGGAAGCGGAACTTTCAGGCTTTCTAGAGGTACCAAACATTACCGGGCTGTTTGTGATCATTGCAGAAGAAGTCGAGCAAAGATCATGTAAAAAGAACTAATGGTGTCCACTCAGTCATCAGCATCACACAAACGCGGCCATGTCCCATTCTATGAAAGAAAACCTGTCCATTATGGGGCTACTCTCAGTGTCCTGGCGCATGTGCAGAGGGGGCAAATCGTGCCTTAGACATTCTCACCACTGTGCAGCATGCTTTGGGTATAGCCATCGACCGGGCAACCATAGCGTATTCCAGGGAGGCAAATTACGGGTTTGGGATTGGGTAGTCCTTTCTGCTACCCAACCACCCAGCCACTCACCCACCCACTCCCACCCTTTAGCCGTCATTATCTCTATTGAAGGCGATACTCCTGAGGGTAGCGAGAGGTCATGGGTCGCACAGGTATCTTTCATAGTGGTGGGGAGAGGTTTGGAATGGGCAGCATACTTTTGGATTTCTTTTTAACCCGAGCTGGTAAGTTCGGGAATTTACATGTTTTGTTTTGGTGAGGTGGGCAGCCATCCCATATTCTTTTGCTTTGCCTCTTTATTTTGAAAAATGAACCCTAAAAGAATAGTAGGGCCTAATAGCGGCTCACCCCCATTAGCCTCCGAGTACTTCTTTCCCCGAGGCTGGAGGATGAATGGCCCCTGAGCAACGATGATACAGTAAAGAAATATGCAATTAGACATGTAAGTATATAAGTATATATATATATATATATATATATATATATATATATATATATATATATATATATATATATATATATATATATATATATATATATATATATATATATATATATATATATATATATATATATATATATATATATAATAGTTTCTACGTCCATCTTACATATGTACAGCATATTCCCTCTGGGCTCTATCATCATTCACCCAGCATCTGATTGAAAATGTGAAATCCTATGGTCGCGCACAGAAGATGTGGCATGGAAGATCATGAATCCTGAAAGGCTTGATGATGCAGAAAAGATGGATAGAGTGGCGTCAGTGCGGACAATGATCAACACAGGAATGTTGACATAGAGAGGTGCGTCGTGGAAAGAAATGGGCGACTGAAAGATGTGATGATCTAAAACTGGCCAAGAATCGTGCAGGTCAAGATTGTCAGTGAAAATAATTTGAAGAACAGGAGCCCCTCTAAACGGACTCGGTTTGTGATCACTTCCTGAGTGGGATGCGTCAATGATGGAATCATGGCTCCCTTGTCAGCAAACCACACAGCTGTTGTGGCGGCAGCAGAATCTGGCTGAGCGAGCGATTGATGAAAGTAAAGTCAGTCTGAAAGAGTGGAGATTCAACGATGGCTGGTGTGGTGGTAGTGTGAGTGGCTGAACTGGTACTTGTCACTGCTGTGTAGAAGGAAGTGGTGGCTGCATTGGGAATGGCAGTAACTGGAGTGCTTGCGGTGATAGTGTTAAGATGGAGTGTGGTGTTGTCAGCGGCAGAAGTGGTGATGGTGGCTGAGATAGGCACGCTTGGCAACTCCAGTGATGGTGAGGCAGTGGGCATTCTGGCCAAAGGTTGC
The DNA here is from genome assembly GCA_034401795.1 of Chaetoderma sp. LZ-2023a. Classification (NCBI taxonomy): domain Eukaryota; kingdom Metazoa; phylum Mollusca; class Caudofoveata; order Chaetodermatida; family Chaetodermatidae; genus Chaetoderma; species Chaetoderma sp. LZ-2023a. Next base: position 69,617 of record JAVVLW010002665.1, read on the forward strand.
ACAGTCACGGACGAGATAGGCATGTTGCACAAAAATGTAGGAAGGATGCGAGGCACAGTGACGACTCGCGGAACAGGTGGAAGCCAGAATCTATGGAAATGAAGTTTGTGGCACAGGGGAAGTAGCGCTGACCATCTTGGAAATGGAAACGGAAGACATGGTGGCAGGAAAAGTAGTCAGGACAATCAGGTTCATAGTGGTGACTGTTGCGGCAAGCGATATGGTGACAGTGGATTTCCCAATGAGAGATTGAAGGGGGCTGGAGAGGAGATGTTTGTTCTCACTGAAGACCTGCTGAAAACGATTGGCGATCACACATTCGGAACTAGCCTCAAGCGCTTGTGGCATGGCTGTTACTAGCTGCACCATTGACTGACGCTGTTGCCAGTCGAAGAGTCGCGGAGTTCTAGATCCAGTTTGAGATCTAAAAATGTTGGTATGTGTCCAACTGTGATCAGTACTGGCTGTGTCCAAATGACGACACAGGAATCAGCCTGCAAGGACGTCACTGTAATAGTGTTGGGTGCTGATTGGTCCGTCGATTTCTTGGCAGGGTGAGATGTTGTCAGGACACCCCCTTTGTTCTTAGGGGTTGGCGGCGGAGAGCTGGATGGCTTGCTTTCGGATTTTAGTGGTCAACGGCTGGCTCAGTCGCTTTGCTGGGGCAGTTTTGAGACTTTCCATGTGGCAGAAATTGTGGAAGAGTCTCTGGGGATGGGATGACACAGCAGCACCAGAGCAGCAGAATTTGGAATCAGCTCGAGATCGTGTGTAGAACGACACAAAGATGAATGGGGTATCTATTCCTTTGCCTTTTTGTTAGGGCGGTTATCGACACGATTCGCAACCACCGATGCTCACTCAGCCTTGACAGTTTTTATTACAATCGTTTGTTTTATGACTGGTTTCCATGCAGGGGTGGGGATGACAAGCTAGGAGGTTCAGGCTGAAACCACAGATGCGTTAGCTATTATTTATACAACGAATAAGAGTTTCCTTTGACATCTACTATTGTTGGCTTGGGTCAAGTATCAGTTGTTTTTTTTTAAAGGGTTCGCTTATCCAAAACGGCATGGTTGCCCATATGTTTTTATTGGTAATGTTATAGCTATATGGGGTATTTGCGAAGCATATCAACGGCATCCATGAGTCAGGTTGTACCACGTCTCTGTAAATGCTGTAATAACAATGAACACTTGCATGCCAACCTAATTGCCCCCCTCCCCATCCACCCCCTCCCCAGGTATTTACAGACACTCATAGATGCAGGTTATGATTGTTATCCGACATATCAGAGCCTCTCATGCTGAGTGATCTTTCTAAGGGGATGCAAGGTTAGAGCTGCATGTGCATGTCAGGTCTGAGGAACTGTCAGACTGCCGGTCCCCAGCTGTATCAACAATACAGTTATTGTTTTGATACATTCTCCCATGTCAGGAATGGTCCCATTGACAACGACTGTGGACATTAACTGGGTTACTACATCCTGCATTAATGCCTTCTGTCATGCTTGTTAAAATATGATGGAGGAATTATCACTTCTGGCGGGGTAATTTAACAAAGTGAAGAAAAGTGTTTTCTTAGCCAACAGGCGGCGGCTGAATCAGGGAGAGAGAGACTGTGTCTACCTTTCCTCAGTCCTGTCGCATTGAATATCCCTATATCAGCTAGCGCTATTTCCTAGTTTCTCTACACAAGAGACGCATGACGTAGGTGTCACGAAGCGGCAGATTGTTAGTTAGCAGGGCATTTTATATCACTTGCGATATGCAAATTTCCTCCACAACGGTAACACGATCTGGCTTCTGTAACCGATTTACTGCTTGCTATCCGTCGATTTAATCTGGCTTGGCTTAGACGGTGCAGATTTTCTCCTCGGCTTATTCGTATTATAGAGTTTATTCACGTCCTCAGATACACGCGAGTTACCATATTCCATTTCATAGCATGGATATTAGCAGCCTCATCTGCACATGCGATGTCCTGTGCTTTTGCTAATATCAAATCTCGCTCTCTGAGTAACTTTCTCCTTAAAGTTCTCATCTATTCTTAAAAGATACATATCCTAGCTAAATTTAGAACTATTTGTTACTTTATGGACACTTTAACTAACTTGGACTGTAGCCGCCATTTTAGATAAATATTTGCGGGCGCCATTATTTTAGACTATATTGTCTTCGCCGGTGAGCAATTGTTCATATAAAACCATTCTCGTAACGCTAATGCTAGTCATTCTTTTGCTTACACTTGCATCAATACAATGACACACTTACATCAATACAATGACACACTTACATCAATACAATGGCACACTTACATCAATACAATGACACACTTACATCAATACAATGGCACACTTACATCAATACAATGAGACACTTACATCAATACAATGACACACTTACATCAATACAATGACACACTTACATCAATAATAAATACAAGACCACACCATAGGAAATAGATGGGGAATGTGGTAAAGAGTATCCCAGAACAGAATTATATTGAACACTACCATCAGAAACTAATGTCATCTGAAAAATTACAGTATTATAAATATATTAAACGACCTTACACCATTGCACCATATCTCACTCATATAACCAACTCAAACTTTCGGAGATCATTGACCAAACCACGCAAACATGAAGCCTCTATGCATCACAGATCTGCTTCTTACCTTCAACCATTTGCACCTTAATTGGGTGATCACTGGGCTGACCCAATTCATTCCATATCCAAAACAGTTCTTTCACCTCTGCTCGTTTCTCAATTACATAGTCAGGTTGTTGCTTCATGGTAGTTTTGTGTGCCTTCGGTTTCACGACTGCACCAGTTTCAACTGGTTAGGTCTCTCTCAGGTAGTTTTACTAGTAACTCACTCACATTCATTCGGTATAGGTCTAAGTCAGCCTTATGCCATATTGGTCTGCCTTTCGGTGATGTACTAATTGAGTTGTTCCTAGAGGCAGGAAATTCAACATTGAAGGTGAAGAACACAGCACGATGGTCTGTCAGAAGTTCAGCGCCACCAACCATACTAACCTTCTCCACCTGATAGTAGTTTTCACATCTCACAAATACATAGTCAATCACTGATTTGGGGATATCTGAAGGAGCAAATGTAGCCACCATTGGATAGTAGCAGTCAGGTAATGACAACGACAGGGTTCTACAAAGGTCAGCCAGCAGTAGGTCGAGAGGATGCTTCTTCTTGTCACATTGGCGATGGATGGATGCATTCATGTCACCACATATGACTAAATCGTGTGCGCTTTATTTAGCTGCCATCTCAATTATCTCCAATAATACATGCTTGAAATCATCTTCTGAAGATTTATATCCATCACACGGCATATAATCCCCAATAATACATAGCAGTCTTATAAAGAGTTTTACGCTAACTGCTATGACCCAATTGCTATCATCCTCAAGAAAGTCAATGAATCTTGATAGATAATCATGCCAGAGCACTGCCACTCCGGCCTGACCTCTTTTCCTAGTTGCGTGAGGGATTGCATCATCTGCATCGTAGGTTTTCATTCTTGCCGAGATCCCATAGCTTATGAGCGCCTGATTCAACCTCAAATAGGTGATACCAGTATTCTTGAATAACCAGTACATGTCAGTGAGCAAGTAGGTGGCGAATGCTATTCATTTTATTCTTCATGCCATTATATGAGGCTATCGTGATCACATTCTCATTCCAGCAGCCACATATTTTAACTAGTGGATGAATATTTGAAGACGGATGAGGTGCACTACACAGTGTCTGTAATTGTTGTGATTGATCCATGCCCGAATGACTGTCATCTTTTGGAGGCCGAACTACGCATACAAAATCTGTTGGACTGGTCTGAGCCACAGCTGTATTTGCATTCAGCACCATGAAGTCGTTGTTCCCAGCTCTCTGATCTTCCAGCGTGATTATCTCTGCATCATGATTCACCTTCTCATTATCAATCTTATCAGCATGCTGCCATAGAGCATCGCATGTTGCAGTTTTTGCAACTGTTTCCTCATCTGGTATAGGTCTCATATTATCGTCTATATGGATCAATAAATAATCATCCGGTGCGTTAGGCATCACCCACTCACTTCGTAGATCAGTTATACTCGTGTCTAAAATGTAAGTTGTAGGGTTCCCCAGCAGGGTACTACTGATACAACACTCCTTGGAATATGCTCATCATACACTTCCTGTGCCCTCCCCGATGCTGGGACTGCCTCTCTCACTCTCTCCCTCCCTCCCTACCGCCCTCCCTCCCTCTCACCCTCCCTCCCTCTCTCCCTCTCCCCCCCTCTCTCTCTCCCTCCCTCCCTCTCTCTCTCTCTCTCTCTCTCTCTCTCTCTCTCTCTCTCTCTCTCTCGTGTCTATATACATTACTTTGACTTCTTTGTGAGTATTGAATGTGTCCTTATATTCACTTCTCCCTCTATGGCCATTGTTTTGCTTTCTCTTGGATTGCCACCCATCATTTCTAAGATCATTCTCTTGCATTCTCTGTGATTGCCACTGCTCATCTCTAGAGTCATTCTTACGCAGTACACCCTCTGTGATTGCCATCTGTCATCTCTAGAATCAATCTCTTGCAATCTCTGGGATCGCCACCAATCAGCTCTGGAATCATTCTCTCGCCATCTCTGGGATTGGCACCAATCATCTCTAGCATCATTCTTGTGCAGTCTTTGAGTTTGCTGCCTTTCAGCTTTAGGATCATTCTTGTGCAGTCCCTGCGATTGGCACCATTCCTCTATAGGTTGGTTCTCTTGCCATCTCCAAGACTGCTGCGCATCATCTCTCCAGTTATTCTATTGCCATCTCCGTGGGTTCTGCCATCTGTCGCTGGGTTCATTCTCTTTCCATCTCTGGGATTGCCACCAATCGTCTCTAAAGAGACTGTTTTTCCGTCTCCATGATTTCTGATAGTCATCTTCAGGCTCGTTCACATATCATTCTCGATGCTGCATGAAATAATGTATGTGATCACCCCTAGCCCTCTCATGAGAGCGCCATCTTACACGGTGTTCAATATCATCCCTAGGATCAGCCATCCGATTATAATCTCTGGATTTCCTCAGATTCCAGTCATACTGTCTTTCAAGCATATGATCTTTCTGCCATCCACATGCATAATCATCCATAGGCATCCGCTCGTCATTCTGATATCGTCTATGCAAGCCCTTGTCTGGGTCTATAAACCGATATGCAGTGTGATCATTTGTGAATCTATCCATCTGACCACACTTTGGATAGTACTGCATTTGTGAATATATCCATCTGACCACACTTTGGAGAGTACTGACGCCCATCTCTGCACTCTTCCCTGTGGAAGACTGGATACCGCTGAGAATTGAATTGATGCCGCCCTTGTTGCTCATGT
>JAVVLW010002666.1:0-50000 GCA_034401795.1 Chaetoderma sp. LZ-2023a
AGCTTTAAAAGCAATAGAAGGATCTAATTCTAGCTTTGATCCACACATCTATGGCTAAGCTCCGCCCATGCTTTGTGTGTGTTGGGATCAATTAATATACTGTGAACCCTGGATTTTCAGAATCCCAGTTCCAAAGTTTCTATACAGGTAAGCTGTTGAATATTTTGAAGCTAATTTCACTTGGCGCTGTTGATTCCTATTCAGCAGAATATTTATTAAATAGTAAATCCATCAAAGACAGTTCGTACACTTATCGGACCATCCCGCATATAGTCACCGCCTTGCCCGTCCATTCGCCCTCTACAAGCTTGTCCGGGCCATAGGTTCAAGACTTATATGTACGACCATGAAACTTGGTATGTGGATGCATCTTATGCAGACGATGTGCAGTGTGAAAAGTAGGTCAGCATGACCTAATTTTGATCTACTTTTCACGGTTTCCTGAACATTACAGAAAAATGTTTGTCTGGGCAGTGGCTGTAGCTTCAAGAGTTTTTGGTATACGGGAACTAAACTTGATATGTGGATGCATCTTAGAGAGGAGGTGTACGGTGTATAAATAATAGGTCATCGCGACCTACCTTTAATTTACTTTTCATGGTTCATTGAACATTACAGAACATGTTAGTCTGGGCTATAGTTTCAAGAGTTTTGACGTACTGGAACTAAACCTGGTGTATGGATGTATTATACGCTGAAAGTGTGTCGTGTATGAAAAGTTGTGACCTACTTGTCACGCTTCACTGAACGCGCTTTTGACCTACTTTTCATGGTTCATTGAACATTACAGAACATGTTAGTCTGGGCTATAGTTTCAAGAGTTTTGATGTACTGGAACTAAACCTGGTGTATGGATGTATTATACGCTGAAAGTGTGTCGTGTATGAAAAGTTGTGACCTACTTGTCACGCTTCACTGAACGCGCTTTTGACCTACTTTTCATGGTTCATTGAACATTACAGAACATGTTAGTCTGGGCTATAGTTTCAAGAGTTTTGACGTACTGGAACTAAACCTGGTGTATGGATGTATTATACGCTGAAGGTGTGTCGTGTATGAAAAGTTGTGACCTACTTGTCACGCTTCACTGAACGCGCTTTTGACCTACTTTTCATGGTTCATTGAACATTACAGAACATGTTAGTCTGGGCTATAGTTTCAAGAGTTTTGACGTACTGGAACTAAACCTGGTGTATGGATGTATTATACGCTGAAGGTGTGTCGTGTATGAAAAGTTGTGACCTACTTGTCACGCTTCACTGAACACGCTTTTGACCTACTTTTCATGGTTCATTGAACATTACAGAACATGTTAGTCTGGCCTATAGTTTCAAGAGTTTTGATGTACTGGAACTAAACCTGGTGTATGGATGTATTATACGCTGAAAGTGTGTCGTGTATGAAAAGTTGTGACCTACTTGTCACGCTTCACTGAACGCGCTTTTGACCTACTTTTCATGGTTCGTAAGTGACATTGAAGTAAACAAAAATGGTATTTGGCTAATCTGTTTATTGGCCAGAACATTGTAAAAGCCGAACCTGTCCTTGATATCATAGTAACTATACAGGTATACAGCACATGCTGTTGAATATTTTGAAACTAATTTGTCTGGGTGCTCATGACTTGGATACGTCATTAATTACATATTTTGATTGTGACGTTAGTAAACATATGCAGCATCATATACTTGAGTGACACATTAAAATCATCCAATTTGACCGTACACCCCAACTTTCTTTAAGCAGGCTCTTCATGTGTGTGTGTGTGTGTGGGGGGGGGGGGGTGCATTAAGATTCCACAACAGTATCTCTTCTCTTGCACTAAATTTACTTTGACTGTAGGCTTCAAATTTTCGCCACAGACATACCAGGGTGTGATGGCGTGTGTGTTTCGGGACTTGCGGATAGCAATCTAAACATAGAGCCGTAGCTTCGTGCTATGCCAAGATACAGCTTTCCTCGCTCCTGTTTAGCGTAGGAGATATCGCGAGAACACGAATGTTGCAGATAGATGTACTGTAGACCGAATTCGTGGTCGATGCATATCAGAAGGGAGGGGAGGGTGGGGGGGGGGTCCATTTCACCTCTTACGTATGGACTTGCTAATCCACATATCTATAGCGGACTATTTATCGGAAATGCTGGCCGACCAGTATTTCTGTGAAATAGTCTGCAAATTGCGGTCTGCCAAACCAAGTGGTTTGTACACTCGCAACACCTATATTAATAACGTAATCCTAATTTTGTGTTTTCTTATTTCCAAATATTGCTTGCTAAATAGTCTATGACAAGTATATAAAAATATTCAATCGTTAATTTAGAAGATAATGTTAATATATATACAGTTCTAGATATATGGTGTCAACGGGGATTGGGAAAAAGTAATGTTGTGATACTTTCTCGGCGGTCTACAGAAAGGTTTGACAGCTGTGACATCTTTCGCGTCATAAACGGCGCTCGTGAACAGCTGATTCGAGCCTCAAAACTCTAGAGAGCTCCGCGACTAACTTACGCTTTTTGAAGTAAGTTAGGCACCCCTTCGTGAATACGGAACAAGTAGGGGGCGTATATAGGTGCGTAACTTAGGCATGTACGTAAGTTATGCACTCTTCGTGAATATGGCCGCTGGTAAAGATAGGCTGGTGCAGGTACCGATAAGGGTCTCGCATCTTACCGCACTCCAGCGCCGATGGCGGCATTGAGGACAGCCGGTAACTCGAGAATACGGGTCGTTTCGCTCCCTGTCCCATTCGCACCCATACGATTTTGCACCCTGTCCTGTTCGCCCCAGGTCGTTTCGCCCCTTTCCCGTTCACCCTAGGTCGTTTCTCCCCCTATATAGACATGTGCATTATAAGTTAATAAGGAGATAATAAGGAGATAGGTAATTCAGAGGTTATGTGTGGTGTTGTTATTTGTAATATGTACAGTAATTTAATGTTGTAATGTCTCTTTGTCTAATATATGTTAGGGGTCCATCACCACATAGGCTTTGCCTTTGATGGACTACCTCTCCTTTGTAATATAAATCTTAAATGCTACTATAAAATAAAAAATAAAAATATTTGAATATTTGAATTGAACAGAGAAACTGATATATAAATATAATATCATCATCATCATCATTTCATCATCATTTTCTCAGGACTTAAGCCTTAGGCTTTTCGTCTAGTCCTGTCGATTTCTTAAAAACTTATAATTAGCGAATACGGAAGAGAGAGAGGATATGACATTGTTACGTGCTATTACTTATTAGTCATAGATATTGTACATATCTTAATATTTGCTAGTTGTTACTATGGAATATGCATGTCCAGCAGCCGCCAGCTGCGGTGTGCCACCTACAGCTGCTGGACTTGGCTTTAAACGCGGCTTTATAGGATGCGCCTGCCCAACAGCCGCCAGCTGCGGTGTGCCACCTACAGCTGCTAGGCACTGGTTTGATATCCTGTATATAGTGACTGTATGCGGAGAAACTAGTTGTGAATCATTTTTGGTATCATGTCTATATGCTACATCATATTTGAAATATTAGTCGAAGAGATATGTCGAGTTTGTCATATATGAGTCCAGTTTTGCCTTGAATTCGTCTAAATTCTTAGCTTCCACGATGTGTGCAGGTAGGTTATTCCAGATTGGTGGGGTACGTTTTGTAAAGAAGTACTTTCTTAAGTTAGTGTTGCAGCTTTGAATTCCTAGTTTGAAGCTATGACCGTGGGTGATGCTTGTGGAGGGTTCACTGAAGAGATTGGATGGATCAACATTGTAGATTTTTCTAGTCACTTTGTACACCTCAATCAGGTCTCCACCTGCCCTGCGGTACTTCCGCGAGAACAAATTCAATGCTCTAAGTCTCACTTCATAACTGAGGTGATGTATGGCAGGGATCAACTTGGTTGCTCATCGTTGTACCCACTCTAGTGTCCGTGACTGTTTTTGAAGGTGGGGTGCCCACACCGTGTTGCAGTATTCCAGTATAGGTTTGACTAGAGTTTTGTATAGCAGTATCAATATTGTGGAGTCCAGATAGGTAAATGTTCTTTTTATAACTCCTAGTATGCTGTTTGCTTTATGGACGATGGTATTTATGTGGTAGTCAAAGTTTAATTTGTTGTCGATGTGGATTCCCAGATCTTTTTCACACTCCGTTTTGGTTATTGGTTGGGCAATTGGAATATCTGTCATGTTGTACTATATTAGTGGGTTATTTTTAATGTTAATATAATGACTGTTTGACGTGAATAAGATTGTAATTTGTTCAAATGCCAACCTGGAATACAATGAAATAATAATGTAATCATAGACAGTTTTCACACTTAGATACATATTTTCTTAACCCTTTTATCGATAAATCTCCCCACCCACTCCCACCTCACCCGATGGTGGTGATGATAGTGGTGGTGGTGACGACGATGATGACACAGATGTTCATGTTAATGTAAATAGATGTATTGGGGTGCGCTTTCGCGCCAGAATGCCTAAAATAGATTTGTTGATTTGTGTAATTCAGATGCTTGAGCCTGAGTATTTGACATGTTGTGATATCCTCCCAAATGAACCTAATACATGTTTTTCAGTGTAGAAGTTACTTTGTTTAGTTATATAGAGGTGTGTGATTTGAGCTTCTGAAAGCGCGTTGAATTGTCATTATTGATATCAGCATTCTGGTGTGAAAGTGTATACGAAGAAGAGAATGGTCACTCCTCGTTTCACTTTCTCTTCTTTTTGTGGTAGGAAACGAAGAGAGATGATCTGGCGGAATGGTTAATGCGCAAAGAGAGGTGGAGGGTGGGGCGGGGAGGTTACAACCAAGAGCTGAGGGGTCTCTATACTGTTGTTGTTGTGAAATACCTGTAGTAAGAATAAGAAGATAGTGTTGTAAGCATTTCACTAATGATGGTGATAATATTAAGACAACAGTATCAGCCTACATGACGACGATGACGAAAATGATAGACGACGATGACGACGACGACGCAGTGACGACGATAACAACAACAACGATGGTGATGATGATAATGATGACGTCACCGCCGATGATGATGATGATGATTACCTGTTCCACATGTTCGGTGCTGCCATCTATCACAAATATCACACGTCACGCCATGCTGAAGATGACGAACTTCCCAATTACACAATATACACAGATTCTCCATAGTGACAGTTTCCCGGGCAGTTTCCAAAAAATGTGTACTATAGGCTATCTTAAATGACTTAATTTATTTAAATGATAAGAAGCGATATGAAAGTAAGACGTTATGGATTGTTTAACTGGAAGTCGAATATTATATAGGATATTGGTGTCAGCAATTTTCAAAGAAAAATGAACTGACAACATTCAGTTGTTTGATCATGATTGGAAATCAGATATTAATGATGTTTGGTTTCTGAACTCATTTGTAATTAGATAATAGGCAAAGCCTAACATTGTAGCATTATCCCGCCTGAACGTCACTCCTCCCAGTGCCTGACTAAGTTGTTTGCCCGAACAGTTTACAACTACACTAAATCATCTGCATTGCCCTTCATCCATCCATCCGCCAGCCCATTCGTCTGTCAGTCCGCGAGCCCATCCATGCTCCTATCCATCCACGTTTAATCATTTATTGATGCAATCTGATCTCGTTTCTTTTATTTCCATAACAGTTTTTAATTAATAACTCTCGTGTTTGTTCTATGCATCCCGTACATCAGTTTTCATCCATCCATCCATCCATCCATCCACCCACACATCCATCCATCCATCGCACATTGCATTTTTATCAAGATCAGAGTAGGCCTACAATTACTGTATGTGAATCATTGAGTAATTATCATGTACACGCACAGACGCACACGTATGTCGGCACACGCTCACGCTTTGATAAAAGCCGCGCTAATTAAACCATTACTTTTTTCTAATTAGATGCCAACAGAAGACGGCGAAGGAGGTTATTCAAATTTTAAACAGAATTCATGCAATCCTTGAATTTGATCAGAAAAATTATTAACTCAAACATGATTATCCATACATTTTAAAAACAATTAAGCTGAATGTAGTTAGTCCATTATGCACCGCATCAACTGTCCCAAAAGACTTAAAACAAGTGAGCCACTGCCATTTATAGCTGCAATTTAGGCAGCTTTATCCGAAATGAGATGGACAGATGCATGGACGGATCGATGAGTGGACAGATGCTCATCTTTTATTTCCATCTGTCAGTTGGTAGGTTGGTCTGTCAAATTCTTTTTAACCCTTTCACGACGAAGTCAGCAAAAATCGGCCTCTGTAGTGTTCTTGGTAAATGTCGATTTGCAGACTATTTTGGACAATTTCACCACTGTAATGATGGGCGCCACCAAGCCAGTCATTCCAGTGCTAAAATTAAAAAAATATCTTCAATTAAAAAAAAAATTGATGAATAAATAAGCATATATATATATATATATATATATATATATATATATATATATATATATATATATATATATATATATAAAATTATTAATAGCAATTAACATCACTTAGAATAACTTGGAATGGTCAGGTCGGCAATACATCAAAGGTTGAGTTGGTATCAGTATTACAAAGGCACTTCAATTCAACTACACTCGGCATTCCCATTCGCACCCAAGCCATTTCAAAGGGGTGCGAAACGACCCAGATAGGGAGCGAATCGACTCGATGCGAAACGACCTAGGGTGAACGGGACAGGGGGCGAAACGACTTGTTACCGTAACACGATATCCATGTGTGTGTACATTACCTTTGCTGGCGTAGAAATGTGACTAAGTGCTTCAGCAACTTGTAATGATGCGTGTGCTTGAACTTTGCGACTGGGCATATCGGGCAATGGAACTTCTTGCTAGCTGCCGTACAACCTGTATCACGTCCTTGATATGGTTCCAATATAAATACATCCTTTATGCATTGATCTTCCGCTATCACCATTATATGAGGCATATCGGGCAATAGAACTTCTTGCTAGCTGCAGTACAACCTGTATCACGTCCTTGATATGGTTCCAATATAAATACATCCTTTACGCGTTGATCTTCCGCTATCACCGTTATATGAGGCATATCGAACAAAATTGCAACTTAGATATGTTCTTGTACACGATTTGATCAAGAAGCCACAAATACAGATATATGATTGATTTGCAAAAACTGATTCGTTATTAGCAAGAGGATTAGCACATTAACTCTTTAAATTTCTGATACCAATATATATAGGCGAGATTCCCGTGACTTACCTTTTCCCAAAGAATGCTTCTGGATATTGTCAAATTTACAGCGTCCAGCTAAATAAACAGCATCATTCACAGCGGCATTCATTCATTGCTATTAATGACCACATGTTTCTGTATTTAGCGGTAAGTGCAGAGGTGTGGGGGGGGGGTGGTGGGTGTTACATAAAGATCACTAATCATTTGTTAGTTTACTTGTGCAATCGCGCTTGCGATCACCAGCGAGTATACATCCTAAGAAAACACTTGTGATCATATGATAAGGTGTTTTCAGCATATTGATGATAGTGTAAAAATAAATGTTGCTGAGAATACTTCAAATTTTCAGCAAATTAACCTGTAATTTGTATAAATAATAAATAAAACGCAACATATTTCAGCATATTGATGATATTGTAAAATTAAATGTTGCTGGAAATACTTCAATTTTTCACCCATATTTAACTTTACAATATCATTTTTATGCCCTGATACAATTACAATATAATACGTAAAATTAAATATGTCGCTGAAAATTTGAAGTATTTTCAGCAATATTTAATTGCTGAAGATTAATTGAATGTATTTTTTCGTGTTAGCTGAATATTTTGAAACTAATTTGACTGGGAGTGCTGGTGCATGTTTATTAAAATGTTGACATACAATTCTTAGTCCGTCATGAATTAAGCACCCACGCTTTGTCCGTATTGAGATATTCAGCTATAAAGTTGAATATTTTGAAACTAATTTAATTTCTTAATATCCAGCATAATTAGTATTATATCATACACAATATAATTATTCAGGATATAAATGCAATATAATATGTAAAATTAAATATGTTGTATATTTTGAATATTTTGAAACTAATTTGACTGGGAGTGTTTATTAAAAAGTAAAGCACCCACATAAAACATTTATTCAGGGGGTTTGCCGCAATCTACACAAAGCCGAGAATATAACTATCCGTTAGCGTAGGAGATCTCGTGGGAACACGATGGGGTTTGCCGGTTAATTATCAATAACCTACTGACACTAACCTGGGAATCGCGTGGAGTCGAGTACTCGCCTGCAATACTATTTCTCCTTCGATCAATACTCACCATTCTGTTACTTCTGATATACAGCTGGCCTTGACAGCGGCTCTAGGATTATAGACTTAGAAAGCTTTACCGACTCCTGGGAACCGGGTACTCGGCTCCCAACTGCCGAGTACCCTTTTACCATAGAGCTCATTCTTGTTTGCATAGCAACAAGAGCAATACATGCTTTTTGCAGGAGAAGATTTTTAGTGTCTTTTGTTAAAGAAATCTAAGTCTTTGTCTGTGAAGTGATAGTTTGTGCGTTCTTGAGGATTTAACTGGATGCTATGGAGAATACCGCCTATGAAAACCAGGTTGTATCATTCTTTATTATCCATAGTTAAAAGACTTAGGTCTCTAACTTTCGCTGTGTCGCATGTCCTGATTTCTGACACCAGAGAATCTGGGACGTGTGCTAACAACGATATATGCCAGACGATCGCCTTCTTTAACCCCAACAGGCGATCGGCAGATATGAAAATAGGTGTTTGCTATGGTATTTCTAACACGAATATCAGCTGACGTCGTTCTCCGTAGGATCCGAGCGGGTGACGTCACACCCGGTTCGCTCGGATGTTTATGTGAAGAAATTTTTTTCATTAATTCGCGCATCTCGTTCTGTGTGCTGCGTACTAAAAATGGTACCGGAAACTTTAGAATGTTCAAGTTTACGTGCGATCACGATCGGTTTGCAATGATCGGTGGTTTCAAAATTCTTGAGTAGATGCGTGGTCTGCGGTTTTACCGTGTGATACAGCAGTTTGTTATACATTTTGTTGTTTTCTTCACATATCGTTTGGCTTTCGTTATGGAGTATAATTTATATTGATTGGTAAATATACCCCGAATGCTATGCGATATGATTCCTGGAGCCGTTACACATCCTGGAGGATCTAATATGGGGGTGTTTTTATGCCCGCTTCGTTCTTGTCGTCATAATCAATGCGATCTTTGTTGTAACGTGGCGGGGTGGGGTGCGGGAGGGATACGGTTAATTTATGAGTCAAATTATTTGAAAATTAATTGTCTGCCTTCCATCAGGGTCTCGTTCCGCTTGTAATTGTAGGTTTGTGCTTATTTTATAGGCCAAGCCAGCCCCGCCATCATGTGACGAGTGCCATAAATTTGTACGAGTCGTATTTAAGGACCATGTCTGCTTTAGGTGTTCGCCCTGTAACCTAGACCATAGGTGTAATGTGTGCGCAGTGTGGTCCGTGGATATGATGGTTAAGTTCCTTGCCCAGAAGGACTTGGCTGGGTCTGACGCGGGGTCAGGCGGTCCGAGAGTAAATCGTGGAGCGCCCGGTTCGGCCGGTGGGGGTGCTCCACGTCCCCAGCTGGAGGTGGCGGAGATGGCACCGCCGGCGTGGTTTGGTCTGGCTATGCAGGGTTTTCTG
The DNA here is from genome assembly GCA_034401795.1 of Chaetoderma sp. LZ-2023a. Lineage (NCBI taxonomy): Eukaryota > Metazoa > Mollusca > Caudofoveata > Chaetodermatida > Chaetodermatidae > Chaetoderma > Chaetoderma sp. LZ-2023a. Next base: position 9,691 of record JAVVLW010002666.1, read on the forward strand.
CATAGCATTCTGCCCATGCTGGTGTCGTCCCTGCTACCAAGGGTTGGGGGCAGTTTCTCCCCATGCCTGGTACGGGCCCTGTCCTCGGACAGGGTTCTGGACTGGTTTCCGAGGGGGCCGTCTTGTATGGACCCCTGGCAGTCCCGTCTGGCTCCGGCCAGATGGGTTCTGTTTCTCTGCGGCCACCTCCGGCTGGTCCAGTAGTGGTGGCCAGTCCGTCAGGTGTGGGAGCCGTCCGCCAGGACGGCTCCACAGTTTCCTCATCTAGTGACGACTCTTCGGAGTCCGAAGACGAGGAGGCCGAGGAGGAGCGGTTGCTGGAGCCTGTGATGCCGCAGGTGGAGAATATTGAGGTCGATTCCGTCCTGGACGGAACCGGCCTCCATTTGTCTGGCTTGGCGCAAGCCAGGGCAGCGGCTCCGCTTGTGGCTGAGGCTAATCTGGTTCCGGGCACCGGTTCCGTGATGGTTGGTTTGGCACGGGCCGGGCGTGGTACTCACCTATCGCGCCTGGTCCGGCAGTCGGACATGGGGTGCCGTTGGCGCCCGTGTCTGGCTACGGTTCCGCGACTGCTACGGGTCCGTACGGTTTTCCGTGCGGACCTACCCCATGGACCGGAGTGTTTCATGGGGTGGCGGCGGAACCGTGTGGTACCGGAGTGCCTGGCGTGTCAGCCGTGGCTCCTTGCCGGGAGGCCGTGGCTGGCAGGCCCATGAACACATCAACGGGTGACATGTTTGCGGGTGTGTCTTCATCGGAGATAGATTGGTCAGAGGCTCTGGCATGGCTAGCCAGGTTTGACCCGTCTGTGGTTTCGGCCACGGCCGATGAAGATGCGCCCCGTCCATCGGTTGCGTGGATCAGGACGGGGATTTTGCCCGCGGCCCGGATCCAGTCTGTGGGACTGGATCCACGGTTCATAGAATTGTTGGAGGCTATTTATAGCAAACAACTTATGACCAAGGGTCAGCTCCCTGCGGCCTCCAGGGAGGTGCGGGCAAGATGTCGTATTCCGCGGGGGGAATACGACAGATATGGTGTAGTCCCGTCGGTCACCGAGGATGACCGATGGGGACTGGGTGTTCAGAGTGCCGGGGCGGGTGGCCCCGGTCCGGCACTTGTGGACAAGGCTCAGGTACATCAAGAGGAAGTCCTGTCCCTATGCGATGAGGGTGTGAGGGCAGCTATGAGCGCTGTCAACCACTCTTATCGTCTCCTTCAGTCGGTGTGGTCTGAAGCGGGGTCAGGCCACCCTGTGCCACCTGTGGCGCTTTCGTGCGTAAATGACGGCCTGGTGCTGTATATGGACGCATTGGCAAGGGTGCAAGCGCGAGTGACAAAATCCAGGAGGCAAATGATCATTGACCATATGCGTCCGGCTACGGCAGTCAAGGAGCATCTTCTTGGGACGCCCCCTGACAGGGCCTAGCATCTTCGGTGGCCAGGCACGGGCCATCTTAGAGGATACAGCCAGTATCGCGCAGAATCGGTTAGCAGTCAACCTGCAGCTAGAGCTAGTGCGGCAAGCGCACGCACTAGGGGCTGTAGGGAAACCGCTAGCGGGACAACCTTCAAAGAAGCAGAAGCAGCATAAGGGCAAGGCAAAAGCTAAGCCTGTTGCGACTTCTGCTTCAGCTGGCTTTTCTCAGCCGCCGCCGGCGAAGAAAGCCAGGAAGGTTGTAGAGGCGCCTACCCTCCCCAAGTTTGCTCCTGACCGCCCTAGAGGCGGGAAGGGCAAGGGGAAGGGTAAGTCCTCAAAGGGCGGACAGAAGGGGCCGGATCGTACCTGAGGGTACGAGAGCTCCCTTCATATCCGTCTGGACCGTGCCTGTGTGACAGGAACAGCGGTGCCAGTTATACACGTCGTGCCTAGAACGAAATGGTTCTCTCTCTCTCTCGTTAAGAAAGGGTGGGGGGGTGGGCGGACTGCGAGCCGGACAACCCCGTTAGACGTCGAGGCGTCTATGGTGGGTGGAAGGCTCATGCGTTTCGTCGAGGCCTGGCGAGGTGTGACGTCAGACAGTCTGGTCCTGGGATGGTTATCCCAGGGTTACATGCCGGAGTGGTGGGACTGTCTTTGGCACCTGTCGGGACACCCGTACCAATGGAGCCAGACAAGTTAGAAGCCGTTCAAAAGGAAGTGTCAGGTTTGCTTCTGAAGGGAGCAATAAAACCAGCAAACAGGAACACTCCAGGCTTCTATTCAAACATGTTCCTTGTCCCCAAGAGCACAGGGGGATGGAGACCCATACTCAATCTCAGGCCATTAAATTGGTTTATCCATACGCCTCGGTTCCAGATGGAAACGCCGAGGTCGGTAATGGCGGGATTGAGGAAAGGAATGTGGTGTGTATCGATCGATCTGAAAGATGCATATTTCCACATTCCGATGAACAGGAGTTGTCACAGGTTTCTGAGATTTGCGTTTCAGAATCAAGTATGGGAGTTTATTGTTCTCCCATTTGGCCTGTCGACAGCTCCGAGGGTTTTCACAAGAGTGGTCCTTGCGTCAGAGCCCAGAGTGGTGTCTCTGTTAGCCATCCTCAAGAGTTTTCGAGTGGGAAACCACATTCAGGCGAGGCGGTTCCTTCAGATGCTGGGCATGATGGTCTCCATGGAGCAGGTTATCCCGTACGCTGCTCTAAGGCGAAGGCCTATCCAGTTGTATCTGATGTCTCTGTGGAGACAGAGAACAGAACCCCTGTCAAAACTGGTACCAGTTTTGGAGCCGATAATGTCGCATCTTGTATGGTGGAAGGAGCGTCAGAATCTCCTAGTAGGGGTTTCGCTGCACCTACCCCACCCCCAGCTGTCCGTGTACACGGATGCATCACTGGAGGGGTGGGGTGCCTGCCTGGGAGAACACCAGGTCTCGGGCACATGGACTCTCCCGGAGAGTCAGCTGCATATCAATCTGTTGGAAATGATGGCAGTGGAACTGGCGTTGGAAGAGTTCCTTCCGATGATCAGGGGCAAGGTGATATTGATACGGTCAGACAATTCGACAGTAGTATCATATATAAATCGCCAAGGCGGGACCAGGTCGCCCACTCTGTGTATCAGAGTGTGGCACTTGATTCAATGGTGCAGGAATTACTCTGTTGTTTTGAAAGCAGCTCATATTCCTGGCCGATTGAACATTCTGGCGGATGCTTTGTCTCGCAGACAGAGAATTCTGGCAACAGAATGGTCCCTCAACCCTCCGGTTCTGCGACGGATCTTCGAGCATTGGGGCAAACCCACTTTCTCTGAGATCTAACAATACTCACCATTCTGTTACGGACCCAGCCTCCCAGCCCCACGGAGGCAAGCCATAGTTTTCTCTTGTTTGGTGGCTATGCAAACAATATGAGCTCTATGGTAAACGGGTACTCGGCAGTTGGGAGCCGAGTACCCGGTTCCCAGGAGTCGGTAAAGCTTTCTAAGTCTATAATCCTAGAGCCGCTGTCAAGGCCAGCTGTATATCAGAAGTAACAGAATGGTGAGTATTGTTAGATCTCGGAGAAAGGGAGATTGACATTTCCTTCAATCTCCGACACCTATTACCTGGCTCCTCACCGCTGATGCGCCAGTGATGACGTACAAAATATTGTTGACTGTGAAGCACGGTAAGATATCAGACGTTGTTGCAGGTACCACGCCCAATCTTATCATGATATGGACTGGCATGATTTCGTGCCCAATCCACTTGGTCCAGCAGCCGTATCTACATTACATTTGATTATTTATTGCCTATTACATTTCAAATGAAATACAATATTTGAATGATCGGCGTGGCTTACAGAATGTACCACACCCAATTCTTTTTGAGCTTTGAATACTCAATCAAACGTGTCATATTGCTCTTTCTCTTGATTAGAAATTGTAATCTGTATTGTAGTCATATTTCATTTTCTGATCTTTCCAGTACCGATCAAGTCTACCTTCAAAGCACTTTAGGCTTGGTACGTTTACTACATCGTATGGAAGATTATTCCATATATCTGTGACACGGTTCACGAAGGAGTACTTCCTAATGTCAAGTCTAGTGTGGTTCTTATAAATTTTATAATTGTACCCTCTTGTGTCCGCACTGTTACGTGTAAAAAAAGTTTTTGCATATGCTCTCTAAAGCTCAGTTGTCAGTCTACACTTATCCAAATGTACTTTGACAGTTTCCAGGTTTACTGCATCACCCTTGATATTGTATAGGTTGTAATTTTTGTCTAACCTAGTTTTTTTTTGGTTCCCACTTCAAGAACTTTACACTTCTCCATGTGGAACACAATAATCATGTCTCTGTCCACTCGTAAAGTGCATCCAAATCTTCTTGTAAGGCGGCAGCATCTTGATCATTGTTAATCTTTCTATAAACCTTTGTGTCATCTGCGTACAGGTAAGCTTCCAATTTTACACATTCTGGCAGATCATTTATAAAGATCACAAACAGTACAGTGCCTATGACACTATCCTGTGGGACTCCACTTGCCACGTCATTCCATTTGGAGTACGATCCGTTCACTGACACTCTGCTTTCGTTCACTTAAAAAAACTGTTTAAAGAGTTAAAATTAAAAAACAATTTTTTTAAATGATTACATGTCTAAGTAGTAGTAGTAGTAGTAGTAGTAGTAGTAGTAGTAGTAGTAGTAGTAGTAGTGGTAGTGGTAGTGGTAGTAGTAGTAGTAGTGGTAGTAGTAGTGGTAGTTGTAACTCACCTAAATTACCATGGTTCACTCCTGCTTCCTCGTACAGCCACTGAGATGAGCATCTGTCACTTCCAATTCATTACTGCTTCTTGTAAACCAAGAGCAGCCAACTGCCGGAAATACTCAAGCTGTCGTCAAGCAACCGGCACAGTGTTGCCAGATGCTGACATTACAAAACAATGCATACTTTCATTAGGGAGAAATCATTATTTCTAACACATCCACTGCTTACATTCCTTTCCCCCCCCCCCCTTTATAAGTTTACGGTTATTTCCCCCCACCTAATCTATATATAGGGCTAATATAACTCATTTACAGTTGATGATTGATTACCAAACAAGCTACTTGGCCACGAAGATAACATATCTGACATTTATATTTACATATGTTACATGTAATATATGTCTATATATATATAAATGTATATGATACATCCACTTATACAGGATACAAACATCATACTAATCATTAACAACAATTACAATTTCTATTAATTAAGCTTCTTGAGAAGTACAAATGTACATGTAACTTGTTTACAATGACAGCAAATATATTTACAGCGCCTTAGATGCATTTTAAACATAAAAAAATGTTCGGGCATGGAGGCCTGGTTGTAGAACGGCCAGATGGAGTAGTTTGTGCCCTCCAAGTGTCAGCTAAAGGTTCATTAACTACTGTTTCATCTCCAGGATCATCTAGTGCTTGAGTGTTGAGGTCACTGCTGAGTGAAACCTGATTACTGACTGTTGTTGTAGGCTGTTCAGTGTCTGTCAATACCTTTCAACGATTCCTGGCCAGATATGGCTATCCTGGGCTGACTCATCTTCTGGGCCTACAGATTGAACACTATCAGTCAGTTCCTACATAACTCCATCAATCAAACCAGCATCTGGCTGTGGGTCATCACCTGTCACATCAGTGTCAAAAGCATCACCACATTTGCGCAATCTATTATAATCGACTAATGGTCTCCTTTGACTGCTGTCTTTTCGTATTCAGTATAGAACATCTGAGATCTTCTTAATAACTGTCCACGGACCGTCCCAGCACTTTAAAAGCTTCTTTGAAAGGCCTTTCTTGCAGACCGGGGTGTAAACCCTAACTTTATCACCAACCTCAATTGGGGTGCCACACACTCTTGTCATATATAGTTTTCTGACTCTTAAGAGCTGCTTCCATATTCTTCACAACCCTCTCGTAAGATGATTGAAGCCATTCCTTTGTTCTAGTTGCAAAACCCCTCGTCAAGGTATACCTCTCTTCCACCCCACATGAGGTCTACATGGGTAGGTATACATCTCTTCCAGCCAACATGAGGTCTACATGGGTAGGTATACCTCTCTTCCACCCCACATGAAGTCTACATGGGTAGGTGTAGCTCTCTTCCACCCCACATGATGTCTACATATGTAGGTATACCTCTTCCACTCCACATGAGGTCTACATGGGTAGGTATACCTCTCTTCCACCCCACATGAGGTTTACATGGGTAGGTGTATCTCTCCCACCCCACATGATGTCTACATATGTAGGTATACCTCTTCCACCCCACATGGGGTCTACATTGTTAGGTATACCTCTCTTCCACCCCACATGAGGTATACATGGGTAGGTGTAGGTCTCTTCCACCCCACATGAGGTCTACATGTGTAGGTATACGTCTCCCACCACACAAGAGGTCTACATGGGTAGGTATACCTCTCTTCCAGCCCACATGAGGTCTATATAGGTAGGTGTAGCTCTGTTCCACCCCACATGAGGTCTAAATGTGTAGGTATACCTCTCTTCCACCCCACATGAGGTCTACATGGGTACCTACCCATGTAGACCTCATGTGGGGTGGAAGAGAGGTATACCTACCCATGTAGACCTCTTGTGTGGTGGGAGACGTATACCTACACATGTAGACCTCATGTGGGGTGGAAGAGACCTACACCTACCCATGTATACCTCATGTGGGGTGGAAGAGAGGTATACCTACACATGTAGACCTCATGTGTGTATAAAATTATAAAAGAGTATACCTCTCTTCCACCCCACATGAGGTCTACATGTGTAGTTATACCTCTCTTCCACCCCACATGAGGTCTACATGTGTAGGTATACCGCTCTTCCACCACACAAGAGGTCTACATGGGTAGGTATACCTGTCTTCTAGCCCACATGAGGTCTACATGTGTAGGTGTAGTTCTCTTCCACCACTCATGAGGTCTACATGTGTAGGTGTAGCTCTCTTCCACCCCACATGAGGTCTACATGTGTAGGTGTAGCTCTCTTCCACCCACATGAGGTCTACATGTGTAGGTGTAGCTCTCTTCCACCCCACATGAGGTCTACATAGGTAGGTATACCTCTCTTCCACCCCACATGAGGTCTACATGTGTAGGTGTAGCTCTCTTCCACCCGCATGAGGGCTACATAGGTAGGTGTATCTCTCTTCCACCCCACATGAGGTCTACATGGGTAGGTATACCTCTCTTCCACCCCACATGAGGTCTACATGGGTAGGTATACCTCTCTTCCACCCCACATGAGGTCTACATGGGTAGGTATACCTCTCTTCCACCCCACATGAGGTCTACATGTGTAGGTGTAGCTCTCTTCCACCCTACATGAGGTCTACATGTGTAGGTGTAGCTCTCTTCCACCCCACATGAGGTCTATATAGGTAGGTGTAGCTCTGTTCCACCCCACATGAGGTCTACATGTGTAGGTATACCTCTCTTCCACCCCACATGAGGTCTACATGCGTAGGTATACCTCTCTTCCACCCCACATGAGGTCTACATGGGTAGGTATACCTCTCTTCCACCCCACATGAGGTCTACATGTGTATGTGTAGCTCTCTTCCACCCTACATGAGGTCTACATGTGTAGGTGTAGCTCTCTTCCACCCACATGAGGTCTACATGTGTGGATGTAGCTCTCTTCCACCCACATGAGGTCTACATGAGTGCCACACACTCTTGTCATATATAGTTTTCTGACTCTTAAGAGCTGCTTCCATATTCTTCACAACCCTCTCGTAAGATGATTGAAGCCATTCCTTTGTTCTAGTTGCAAAACCCCTCGTCAAGGTATACCTCTCTTCCACCCCACATGAGGTCTACATGGGTAGGTATACATCTCTTCCAGCCAACATGAGGTCTACATGGGTAGGTATACCTCTCTTCCACCCCACATGAAGTCTACATGGGTAGGTGTAGCTCTCTTCCACCCCACATGATGTCTACATATGTAGGTATACCTCTTCCACTCCACATGAGGTCTACATGGGTAGGTATACCTCTCTTCCACCCCACATGAGGTTTACATGGGTAGGTGTATCTCTCCCACCCCACATGATGTCTACATATGTAGGTATACCTCTTCCACCCCACATGGGGTCTACATTGTTAGGTATACCTCTCTTCCACCCCACATGAGGTATACATGGGTAGGTGTAGGTCTCTTCCACCCCACATGAGGTCTACATGTGTAGGTATACGTCTCCCACCACACAAGAGGTCTACATGGGTAGGTATACCTCTCTTCCAGCCCACATGAGGTCTATATAGGTAGGTGTAGCTCTGTTCCACCCCACATGAGGTCTAAATGTGTAGGTATACCTCTCTTCCACCCCACATGAGGTCTACATGGGTACCTACCCATGTAGACCTCATGTGGGGTGGAAGAGAGGTATACCTACCCATGTAGACCTCTTGTGTGGTGGGAGACGTATACCTACACATGTAGACCTCATGTGGGGTGGAAGAGACCTACACCTACCCATGTATACCTCATGTGGGGTGGAAGAGAGGTATACCTACACATGTAGACCTCATGTGTGTATAAAATTATAAAAGAGTATACCTCTCTTCCACCCCACATGAGGTCTACATGTGTAGTTATACCTCTCTTCCACCCCACATGAGGTCTACATGTGTAGGTATACCGCTCTTCCACCACACAAGAGGTCTACATGGGTAGGTATACCTGTCTTCTAGCCCACATGAGGTCTACATGTGTAGGTGTAGTTCTCTTCCACCACTCATGAGGTCTACATGTGTAGGTGTAGCTCTCTTCCACCCCACATGAGGTCTACATGTGTAGGTGTAGCTCTCTTCCACCCACATGAGGTCTACATGTGTAGGTGTAGCTCTCTTCCACCCCACATGAGGTCTACATAGGTAGGTATACCTCTCTTCCACCCCACATGAGGTCTACATGTGTAGGTGTAGCTCTCTTCCACCCGCATGAGGGCTACATAGGTAGGTGTATCTCTCTTCCACCCCACATGAGGTCTACATGGGTAGGTATACCTCTCTTCCACCCCACATGAGGTCTACATGGGTAGGTATACCTCTCTTCCACCCCACATGAGGTCTACATGGGTAGGTATACCTCTCTTCCACCCCACATGAGGTCTACATGTGTAGGTGTAGCTCTCTTCCACCCTACATGAGGTCTACATGTGTAGGTGTAGCTCTCTTCCACCCCACATGAGGTCTATATAGGTAGGTGTAGCTCTGTTCCACCCCACATGAGGTCTACATGTGTAGGTATACCTCTCTTCCACCCCACATGAGGTCTACATGCGTAGGTATACCTCTCTTCCACCCCACATGAGGTCTACATGGGTAGGTATACCTCTCTTCCACCCCACATGAGGTCTACATGTGTATGTGTAGCTCTCTTCCACCCTACATGAGGTCTACATGTGTAGGTGTAGCTCTCTTCCACCCACATGAGGTCTACATGTGTGGATGTAGCTCTCTTCCACCCACATGAGGTCTACATGTGTAGGTATACCTCTCTTCCACCCCACATGAGGTCTACATGTGTGGGTGTAGCTCTCTTCCACCCACATGAGGTCTACATGTGTAGGTATACCTCTCTTCCAGCCCACATGAGGTCTACATGGGTAGGTGTAGCTCTCTTCCAGCCCACATGAGGTCTACATGTGTAGGTGTAGCTCTCTTCCAGCCCACATGAGGTCTACATGGGTAGGTATACCTCTCTTCCACCCCACATGAGGTCTACATGTGTGGGTGTAGCTCTCTTCCACCCACATGAGGTCTACATGTGTAGGTATACCTCTCTTCCACCCCACATGAGGTCTACATGGGTAGGTGTAGCTCTCTTCCACCCCACATGAGGTCTACATGGGTAGGTGTAGCTCTCTTCCAAATATTAGTAAAGATGGAGTGAACTTGGTCATAGAATGAACACTTGAACGATATGCCAATAAGATTTTTGGAAGATGTTCATCCTAATCTTTTTGATTGTCACTTCCGCCTGTTTTAAGCATCTCTGAGAGTGTGATTCAATCGTTCCACTAATCCATCCGCTTGAGGGTGATATGCTGTGCTCCAGGTCTTATTTACATCCATTAGTTTGCAGATCTCATGTATCAATGTAGTGACAACCATTCCCAGCTAGTCTTTTAAAGTGCTAGGATGGTCCGCGGACAGTTATTAAGAAGATCTCAGATGTTCTATGCTGAATACGAAAAGACGGCAGTGAAAGGAGGTCATTAGTCCATTATAATAGATTGCGCAAATGTGGTGATGCTTTTGACACTGATTTGACAGGTGATGACCCGCAGCCAGCTGGGTTGGGGTCGAGGACAGGCAGCTGTACTGAGTCTGAGTACGAGTAATTTGGCAAAGTACTTGAGGCTGAGTACAAGTACATGTACTTTTTAGCAATTGTACTGAGGCTGAGTATGAGTACATTGTAAATGTACTTGAGTACGAGCAAAAGTACATATTATTACCAAACTGTCACCCATGGTGGTTATGGACGGGGTGGGGGAACAGCAACCATATTATACTATTCCCCTGTAGTTGCTATATGGAGCGGAGTTTCTGTGAATTCTGTAAATATAATGTTACCAGTTTTCGTGATATATATATATACTAAATGCCTACCAGGGATTCTCATAAGGGTCCTTTTGAGGGTATAGAACCCCAAAATACAACTTGGGACCCCCAAATATAGTGGCAGTGGGCCCCATGGAACACTTGAAAATCTTGTTTGATTATAAAATATTATTTAGTTTTATATGTTTTTGCACAAAAATACCCACAAAATCGAGTGTGTGTCCCATAATTCATAGCTGAGACTCAGATTTCAGCTTTGGACCCCCAGATTTCAGGATGTGGGGTCATTGGGACCTCCGCAATTTAGATACCATGAGAAACACTGATGCCTACCATATCTACCATCATTCACCCTCATTAATACCTAGTTGACACTAGCTATCTAGAGACATAGCAGCTTTATCAAGTAATGCTTGCTTGTTTACGGGGAAATAGGCTTTATAAATCTCATTCAATGTTTGAGATATTTGATTTTCTATTTTCCCGCCTTTTCAAGCCATGTGTTTTGCTCTTTTCTCACTTGAGGCATGATTTTAAGAATGTTTCCTCTTTTAGGAAGCTTGTTTGCTCCATCTTTCTATTATTTTATCGTTTTTAGGATCCCGTTATATCCGTGGAGAAGGTTAAGTGTACGTCGACCAAATGCGACTGTCGGTAGCTTCTCATCGTTCCCCTTCTGTTGCTTCCAAAGGGAAGGTTGTATCCTTCACCAATCCTACTGTTACAGAAGGGGTCCGCCTCTGGTTCGCAGAACGATGCAGTATTAGTGCTTACTAAATCCTTACATAAGCGTTTTTAGCATCTATCGCGTCCATATTGGATAGTGTCATGGAAGGTTCATCGGATGACGTAGGCGAATGGAGCAGTCATGTCCCTAAGTGGGGGAAGGCTGTTTCCCTCACTACGAGACAAGAGGCGTGTGCTCTCAAACCTAAAAAGGAGAAAAAGAAGAGAAGCATTAAGAAGCCACCTAATAAGTCTCCAGCTTGTGGATGTTTAGTGGAGCCATACTCATATAAGTCTCCCATGTCACATGCCCACATGAGCCTTGGGTCAGGGCAAGGATCAGCCAAAGCCCAAGCAGTGGTGACAGACTTGCCTGTTTTCAATAAGGACATGCTCATGGTAACCGATTCACAAAAGCAGTTTAATTCTAATGTTAAATTGATGGTGACTCCGGTTTTTATACCCCGCCAAATTTTTTGTATTTTTTTATTATGTAATGGCGCCGTCCGGGCGGGCAGGCGGGAGAGAGGTTTCCGGATGATAACTCTGTTACTTTTTGTCTGATCGCATTGAAACTTCATAGGGTGGTGGGACTAGGCCTGCGGAAGAAACCTATCGAAATTGACGATGATCCAAAATCCAAGATGGACACCAGCCACAGGCGGCCATCTTGAAAATTGGTTTCCGTATGATAACTCCGTTACCGTTTATCGGATCGCTTTGAAACTTCATAGAGTGGTTGGACTAGGTCTGCGGAAGGAAGAAATCTATCGAAATTGATGCTGCTCCGAAATCCAAGATGGCCACCAGCCACAGGCGGCCATCTTGAAAATTGGTTTCTGGATGATAACTCCGTTACCGTTTATCGGATCGCTTTGAAACTTCATAGAGTCGTTGGACTAGGTCTGGGGAAGAAAGCTCTCAAAATTGACAATGATCCGAAATCCAAGATGGCCACCGGTGGCCATCTTGAAAATTGATTTCCAGATGATAACTCCGTTATCGTTTATCGGATTGTTATGAAACTTCATAGGGTGGTTGGAATACGTCTGGGGAAGAAACCTATCGAGATTGACAATGATCCAAAATCCAACATGGCCGCCAGCCACCGGTGGACATCTTGAAAATTGGTTTCCAGATGATAACTCCGTTACCGTTTATCGGATCACTTTGAAGCTTCATAGAGTGGTTGGACTAGGTCTGAGGAAGAAACCTATCGAAATCAACAATGATCCAAAATCCAAGATGGCCGCCAGCCACCGGTGGCCATCTTGAAAATTGGTTCCTAGTTGATAACTCTGTTACCGTTATCGTTTATCGGATCGCTATGAAACTTCATAGAGTGGTTGGACTACCTCTGGGGAAGAAACCAATTGAAATTGACTATGATCCGAAATCCAAGATGGCCGCCAGCCACCGGTGACCATATTGTTTTCCGGATGATAACTCTGTTACCGTTTATCGGATTGCTTTGAAACTTAATAGGGTGGTTGGACTAACACCCGGGAAGAAATTTATCGAAATAGAGGATGGTCCGAAATCCAAGATGGCTGCCAGCAATAGAGGATCGTCCGAAATCCAAGATGGCTGCCATCTTGAAAATTGGTTTCTGGATGATAATTCCGAAACTGTTCATCCGATCAGTTTGAAACTTTATAGGTTCACTGAACTCAGAAGAAACCTATTGAAATCTACATTGTTCCAAAATCCAATATGACCACCAATTTATGGCAGATATCTTGAAAATCACTTTCCATATGGTAACTGGTATGATTTGTTCGAATCCGGTTGAAACCTTTTTGGTTCATTGAATTACGTTTGAGGAAGAACTATAGCTTTTCTACCATCTACAGTCTGAGGAACAAACTTCTAAAATCTAGGGTTGGTCAATTTGATCAGCCATCTTATAGACCAGTTTCAGAATGATAACTCTTGCTATGATGTGTCGGAAAGGTTTCTTGTGACATTATATATATATATATTAAAGTGTGCTATATGTCAACAGCTCTTGTTCTTTGGTTTATCATCATGGCGGGGTATTATGCGCCGTTTGCGGAGCTCTTGTTCGCAATGTTATGAGGTCTTTAGACCTCAATTCTGAGAATTTTGTCATTTCCGGTCTGTCTAGCACTTCCTGTTCACAGACTTCCGGTCTATATTCTTCTTCCGTTAGGACTGATCATCTCAGGATGTCAGATTATATTTCTTTTCCGTCTTCTGGTTCCGGCATGCGTACTTCCAGTCTTAGTTCCACTTGCTTCTTTTCAGGGGTTAGTAGACTCTGTTCAGTTTCCAGTATCCACTTCAGGTTTGAGCATTTCCGGTGTAAATTCTACTTCTAGTTTATCAGAACATCCAGGGGTGCCAGATCCTGATTCATTTCCATATTTCCACTTCCGGTTTGCGTATTTCCGGTTCTAAATCACTCCCATTTCCGGTTTGCGTACATCCAGGACTATGGTCACTTCCGGTTTCAGGGATCTTTCTGGTGTTCCAGGTTCAGCTTCCACTTCTGGTTTTTCTCCGTTTATGTATTTTCCGGTATTGGGGATCTCTTTGAAGCTCCAGATTCAGTTTCCCATTCTGGTTATGCTCTCTTCCTTCCTGTGTTAATGTACTTCTGGTGTTTGGAAGCTTTCTGACGTTCCAGTTTCAAATTCCCTCTTCCGGTTTTGCGCACTCGCGCAGTCATTGTTATTTCTGGTGATAGGGATTTTTCTGGTGTTCCAGTATTAACTTCCGGTCCGGTCTTCCGTTTCCTGTGTCCAATTTCTGGTATTACTGGGATTTTTTTCTTCTGGTCCAATTTCCGTGTTGGCTTTCTTAGGATCCAGTTGTCATCAGAGTTGCCCTTATGCGTTCTTTTGCGTGTATATACGCATAAAAATGGCAGAGGGATGCATAAAAATTAACCCTCTGCATCCCCGAGGACGCACGAGGGACGCAGTGAAAAAGTGTAACAGAAGCTGGTAACTTTACGTGTGCTTAATTATCGATTATATTATCGTGTGTGTATATTTATTTGTGCATGTGTTTACTTTAAGAAATATACCTAATGCATTGTGTGTTCAATAAAAACGAACTTACTGTGTTGTTTAAGACTATGATTTGTTGTATGTTTTCTTGCACAACTCAAAGTTGTTAATGCCCATAAATCAGATTCAACCACCACATTTAATTGTAAACACAATCCCCAAATCATCCTTAGTATTTTATTTGATCTAATTTTGATAAATAATGAGTTTACAAGCCCGATGTTAGTCGCCTTGTTTGGCCTACAAATTGCAAAAAATACCAGCCATGTTTCTGTCTGTTGTGCTAAATGGCAGTGTGACGCGTCAGTATTTGATTGGATAACAGCGGAATCTCCCTCTAGAGGAACTCATGCTTGAGAAATCCAATACAACTGATCAAGCGTATACAAATGTGTCTGGGCGTCTTAATCGTTTCACATCTCAGACATTGGACAGATCACAAGGCTGTTATAACTAATATGCTGAATATTTTGAAATTAATTTGCGCATGCCTACTTGCCTAAAGCAGTAACGACTACAGCCAAAATATGTTTTTCCATTTACTTATCAAAGTATCTAAATGGATGAAGGAATATATGGAAGATATTGTGATATCTTTTACATTTGAATGGTCATTTGACGGATTCGCGGCGGTGTCTGTGTATTGCTGTTTGAATAACGGTATCAATAAGCGCTATAAGCCGTCTTTTATTTAGCAATAGCGGCTGATTGATTGACTGATGGATTAGTGTATGTAATGTTTAACAATACTCGATCGTTAGGTGTTCCCAATTTCTCAACTCAAAAGCTCATCCCAGCAACGATGTTCAACGATATCGTCATTTTCCCAAACAGTGTATAGCTCAAAGCTCCCTGATACAAGCGTCCTTATTGGATACATGCTAATGCGTTATCTATGGTTCAACCAATCAGCAATCGTGTTACATAGTTACTCCCTATGAATTAGACATATCAGGTTGTTGGCTGATATATTTTCACTAATTACGCATTTTAATCTGATTTATACAGATTATTTTTGATACATTATTGTTTTGTCTGATCTTAGCCTATGTATTCCACTATATTTAGTCATTCCAGTTACATTATAAAAAAATACGCGCGCATTATATCGAAGTAGGTTAAGTCGTCCTTGAGCAAACTCGCCACAGGTACTCGTAATTTTTCAATTCGTCCAAAGTCAAGTTAGGGTTTTATAGAAAAACTAATGCAGTGGTCTTAGCTAATTACTAATATAGTGGTCTTTGGAAATGTTAATCATACAAGGTTGTCAATGTAGGTTTGTTGGTTTATCAGACAACAAACAAGTACAGTGCTTTAAGTTATTGTTTATTGATATGCAGTTCAAATGTCATTAGTTAAATATACAATGGCCATTTCAGTATATCAAATTTAGCCACGATTGTAGATCACAGAATACATATTTTTGAAAATTTACCACTGGAATGACTGGCACTGTTTAGAGCCAGTCATTCCAGTGTTAAACTTTCAAAAATAGGTATTTTGGTGATCTGCAATAGTGGCCAAAAGTGTTAAGTGCTAAAGGTTAATAAACTATGCATAGTTAATATTCTCTATATACACATTAACATTATTTACACAATGTCATACCTAGTGCTTTCAACATGTTTAATAAAGTGCTTTATAATTAGATCAATGTGTTGTGTTTATTTTAAGAAAAAAACATGGGACCCACATATTTCAGATGAGGACCCCATGGGACCCCCAGATTTTACAGTGGGACCCCCAAATCTGAGAGTGTGGACCCCAAAAATCAGATGTTGTGGGCAACACTGGTTGTCATGTTACCTAAGAGTCTTATTACCGTAATAGCAATAAAGAATCGGAATCAGAATATATATTGGCTTAAATTCTACGTACAGAGTTATTGCCAGTCCTGAAAAGACACCCTTTAAATTATACAAGACATACAGCAATAATACTTTTAAACTGTGTATCAGTAATTAAACTTAAGTAAAGACTTCCGACTGGTTGCAGTATGGGATTATGTTCAGCTTACATATGCACATATCATTATATTCTAATGGTCTCATCCAGCCGATAATTAACTTGTTCAGTTGTGTTCTTCCATGAAGCGTGTTTTTTCAGTGGGTTTTAGCCTTTCCGGTGTATTGTACTTGAAATTTTATTATTCGTTTCGGATTTCAGTTTATTTTATTTTTTCATTCTGTTAAATTGCGTCGCTGTTCTCTTTAGATATGTATTTTATCATTATCCATCCTACTTTAGATGGGCAGTTGTCTTCAGGCCATTCAGCTTTTTCTCTTGTTCCTCCTTTCTCTTCTTATGTCGGCAGGTTGACATATTTAGTTTATCCAAAGGGAGTTAACTCATTGCATGGATTCTATCATAATTTTGCTTCTAATCTCAGCTTTTATTCCTTATTTCTTTCCCCTTATGGGTTATTTTTCCCTTCGATGGTGTCTTTTTATTCTGTTTGTTATGATTCTTCGTGCCATTATCTCTTCTCAGAGTAACTTTTCCTGATTTCTATCTTTTCAGTGGCTGTCAGGTTTTTTTACCTCAGTCGTCTTAGTTACGGCGAGTCATTTCGCCCTAGATTCATGTCGCCTCGGTCATTTCTGCATGTTTCTTCCATTTTAATTCTAATTTTTTTAAAGGTTTTGCTTGCTTCTAGTTAAATCTTTTTATTTAGTATCATCTTGGTGTCAGTTTTTCTGGTCTAGTAAATTTATAACTTTCCTTTCTTTTCCTTCTACTTCCGGTAGCTGTCAGATGTCATGGTATCTGTCAGTATTATTCATCATTGCTCCCTTTTCATTTCCCCTTTTCAATTCCATTCATATCTTTCTAACTTTTTGTATCTTTGGTTTTACTATTGGGCTTAGTTATAGTTGAGTCTTGATTTGTCCTATTTTTCATCTCCATTTTTAAATCTTGATTTTTTTTCTCTAGTTCAAGGTTTATTGTGTCAAGCCGTGAGCTTTTTTTTCTTCAATAGACCATTCAGTTGTTAACAGTAGATGGTTTTCAATAGTTTTATGTACTTGGCTCTCTTGAATCTTGTTTTTCCGTCAAGTTTATGTTTTTTGTTGTGACTATGTAGCTTCATAGATTGATACTTTTTAGCAGCCAAGGTGTTTCCATGCCTGATTCTAGTAGCTTCCTTCCATTATGTATAATTTTTACTATCCTCTTAAGTTCAGTTGTTCTTGTAGTGGATCTCTCTTAGTTTGTTTTATTTAGTTATTTAATTATTTCCTCCTCCTTTTAGTTCTCTCCATTTAAACTGGGTGGTGGGGGTAGGGGGGGGGCCTGGGGGTATTTGCAGGACACATTCACTATACTTTCTTTTCTGCTCACGTGTTGTGTGAGGCTAGGCTGGTATTTTATCGTAGCTGATCTGTGTCATAGCCATCCTAAATTTCATAGACCCATATTTCTTATCCAGGGCATAATTAATCTGGTTTTGCATCTCAGTTTGATATCTCTGTTTACTCACATTTGGCAGTTGCTTTGCATTCTGCATCATGCAAAGCTGTATTTGTATGCAATATCTTTGCACAATTGTAATTTAATCTTGGATCTTTATTTTTTAATTTGCTTAGCATAAATCATTTCATGTTATGAAAATTCCATCTTCTATATTATGCCCAGTCATTAGAGTGAGACTTATTATATTTTTATTTACCTTGTTCTGGCATCTATTTCTGGGTTTATGGTTATTTTGGATCCAATGATAGTCTTCACATTTTTAAATCCTATGTCCAGGATCCTTTGTAATTAGAGTTTCATTTCATCTGATCCCAATGGTCTTCCTTATTAAGTTGGAAGATTTCAGAGATTCATTGCCATTTTCTGTCTTTCAAAAGGAAGAGTTCAAATCTAGGGTCAAGTAGCTGTCTGTAGAGAAGGTTTTACAAGGAAATATAGATCCGGGCTTCTATCCTTCTACATGTATCTTCTTTTTCAAAGGATACTGAGGGGTTGCCGACCCATTTTAATATCCCCTTGTTGATTTCTCTTTCTCACACCTAGTTCAAGATGGAATCTTTTCTCCATTTTTCTTATGTCTAGATCCCGGTATGTGGAAGATATTAATGGTCTGGAAAAACATTATCTCGCTTTTTCATCCACACCTTTTATATCTGTTAAGGTTGTTTACCATGGTCGTGTTTGGTAATTTTGGCCAATGCCTTCCGGTATGTCTTCAGCATCCTTCTTATTTCTGTGCCTAGTTTTCAGCTGCAGCAGGAATACTTCATCGTCAGTCTATTCATTATCTGTTCTTGGATGTCTATTTGTCTCAAGAATAGATTCTTCATATATAGATGTCATCATTCAAAACACTTCTCTTTCTTACATTCTGACCTAGCCTTTATATCTTATAAATCAAGTCGGTTTCTGATCAAGTCTTCACTCATTTAGAAGTAAGTTTAGACATGAGTTAGGGCTTAATCTTTCCATCAGTCTTTCACATGTTATCAATCTCATGTGTTATGGTTTTCCTGTTTACGATTTCCATTGTAAAGGCCAGGTTTATTTTGAGAGTTCGGAGTCTTAGGCTCAGGTCTGAATTTGTTATCCTTGGATCTGCTAGGTTGAGAAGTCCTTTCCAGTGGTTTTCCATGCCCTGATTTGAGTAACTAATAAATTTCCTAGTGTCAGTCCTATCCGGAATACTTTGCTTGTTCTACTAGCTTTCTAAGTCATCCCCATGTTGTTTATTTTCTTAAGATGCCTCCCAGGAGGAGTGGGAGCAAGTTTGAAATTTCCTTTCAGTATGTAGTCTTTGTTCTCTGAAAGAAGCATCAGCCCACATCAATGCGCAAGAGATGTTGGCTGTCTTGAGGGTTCTAGTTCATTGGTTAAATTCTCTGAAAGGGAGAATTCTTCCATCAGGGCCGACTTCTCGTGGTAGTGGCTTTAATAAGCAATCAGGGTCAATCGTCAGCTTCAATGTTATTTATAGAATCCTGGAATCTTCTCAGACCTGCTTGTATCAGGGATTTGTTTGGTGGATTTGAGTGATCTTTTGTTGAATTTCCTAAGTATTCTTCCAGTCTGTTCTAACATGTTGCCACAAGTCAAGGGGATTTATCTTCATTTGAATCCAGGGATCTTCATCCTTTGGGCTAGTAATGGTCTATCTCTCCTTCAGAGGAGATAATTTTTTTATCAAATTTCATCAAGTCTTCATCCAGCCCATTCTTTTATTATCAAATTCTTAAGTTTTTTCCTCTGTTCGTCTAATCTGGTCTGAACATTTAACATTTTACCATTTATCTTGTTCCGATTTAAAAAAAATCAGTTTTGGCCATGCTTGTTTTTTTCGGAGAGGAGGCAGCCTGTCCAGCCTCTTCATTCAGTTACTTGTTGGATTTGTGTTATGTTTTAAAGATGCTTTGTTCTAGCCTCACCTGATAATAGATTATGTCCAAATTCTGGACATTCATAGCTGCATGGAATAGCTTACTCACTTATTTTGTTCACCGTTTCATTCATAATTGAGGTCATGCAAGTTTCTGTAAGGAAATCTGAGGCACCCTTGGTCAGGCGGCCTTCCTCTTTAGAAGTATATATTTTTGATTTAAGCAAGCAGAGCTTCATTAACAGAGGACTTTCAATGGATGGAAATCTGAGTCAATTGTGGTGTAGACTAAAATGAGGATTGGGCCTAAAACTGATCCTTTTGGCACTCCTGACAGGACTTTTGTTGACTCAGAGCAGACACCTTTTATGACAACCTTTTGCTGTCTTTCACTGAGTAATGGTGTTATCCATCTCAGAATGTTCCCTTGTATTCCGTAATGGTGTAATTTCAGTAGTAGGCGTTGGTGCGGTACCTTATCAAAAGCTTTTGGGAAGTCCAGTACTGCTATGTCTACCTGTCTGCATTGTTCCAAGGCGTGTGCGAGGTTGTGGGTTGTCAAGATTAGTTGTGTGTCACATGATCTGTTTCGTCGGAAGCCATGTTGATTTGGATGAAGTATAATGTTTTTGTCAATATGCTGCATGATCTGGCTGGCTATGATATGCTCCATCACCTTGCGCCTGACTGATGTTAGCGACACTGGCCTTTAATTTGAATCTGTTGTTCTGTCACCTTTCTTATATATTGGTGTAATGTTGGCTGTCTTCCAGTCTGTTAGTGTAGTTGAATCATTCAGAGTCTGCTGCAAGAGGGAGGCAAGGATTGGTGCAGTTTTACTTGTGTTTTTCAGTATTATTGATGGTGTATTGTCTGGATCTGATGCTTTTGATGGGTTAAGGCGCTGTAGAGCCTTATCTACACCAAGTGATGTAATGTTTATGTTGTGAATGGTATTATATGGTGATGGTGGTAAGGTTGGCATTGAGATGACATTTTCTTCAGTGAATACTGAGGTGAATTGTTCATTCAGCGCTCTAGCTTTTCCTTCTGGGTCAGTGATGATTTGACCATTTTGTCTGATGAACAGCTTCTATACCATTAGCTACACACGAAGTTGTACACTGAAGAATTTAAAAAGCCTGATTGGTTAATATTCTGAACTTCCTGGATAAAAATGAATTTAATATTTTCTCATTGGAGGAAAATAACAACTTCCTCTGTAGTTTAAAAATTCATGTCTGTGCAAGCCACCTATACATACACAGACAACACAAAGAGAGTAGTGGGTGGTGACCTCATTTGCTATTGCTAAAGGCAGGAGAGGGAACCATTTCATTCATGTGTGCTGGACACATGAGTGAGCTGACCCATTGATTAGGATTCCCTTTATGGTTTAATTAATCTTAGCTTGTAATTATAATATAATTTTCCTATCTTATACACAGTACACGAAATGAAAATATTGGGAGTACAACTTTTAACTAATTAGAAAAATGTTAATTTAATACAGCTAAATTTAACATAACAAGCATAATATTTAAAAAGGACAAACAATTCAGATTTATCAACTTCTTTTAAATATAACATAAATTGCTTATTTTGAAAATGTTTAACTGGCATTATTTTCCAGTGAAATAATTTTCAAGACAAGCAACCGGATATAAATTATTCAAGAGCCATGCTTGCATATAACATGAAGCCCATTCTGAAAATATTCTGACTGAATAATAGTTCAGTCAAATTATTTTCAAAATAATCTATATCCAACAAAGCTTTAAATTCATATCTATTATCTGTACACCTGACAAATTAACCCTTGTAGATAAAGGATTTGCACTTAATCAATATGTAATGGAATGTTGACAGTGTATTGAAAAATTAAATAATCTTTCAGCTTATTTAGTTTTATAAGTATACAAAATTATTCTGCCAGGGTTAATCTCTTGCCACAATAAGACTGTTTACAGAAGCTGGCCTAATAACTTAAAACAATGGATGTGAAAGAGTGTCTGCAGCAATAACTTTCACAGAAATTGTTTCAAGATAACAAGCACAGTTTCCAGCCTCATGGCAGCAACAACTTGCAGTCAAATTGTTTTCAAATAATTGATTGAACCCTGGTACCAGACTACATTCACATCATCTTATTTAAAAGATCAGAGTCCAGCGACCTCATTCTTTATAAATATAACCATTTTAACTAAACAAGTGGAAAATCATTTTCCGAGCCAATCTCTCGATTTCATTGAGGATGATTGTCTGCATGACAATTGGCGAGATGCTATTTAGTCTTGTTTAATTTACTCTTTGTTTGGTTGATAACCACAGTGGGAACTGATTAGTTGCTCTATTATGTGGATTTAATAAAATCCTTGGTTACTGGTCTATTTTTTATCTTTTAAGGTTCTCAAATCTCCACCCACCAGATGGTTGTTATTACACCACAAACATCCATTACCGTTCAATCACTACTTGCTAAATCAAACCATCTGCATTTAGCACCAGAAAAAGATTTTTATGCTTGCTTTCATGCCCCCATATGCCTATACCAACTCATCGCACACTCAACCAGGCTTCTGGTAGAGTACACGCTCACCATACAGCCTGCATTAGACTGGCACCAGTCTATACTCACTCCTCTAAGACCTAGGTCAAAGTGCATGCGCAGAGGAGACTAAGAGTAACATAGAATCATTTCCAAATTTTTCTGCTAACAGAAAGGTTTGTTTTGCGCCGGTCTAAATTTTTTGTGCTTGCCATCTGTGTCACATATATTTATTTAAGAGGATTCTTAATATCATGCCTGCAATGAAGTCCCTATTATCTAAGTTATGTGGTAGAGTAACTTTATTATTTTATATGATTACTTGTACTATTGTAACTTTGTTACCGGTTTTCATGGTAGCCAACTATGCCTATCCATTTATTCACTCATTAAAACTCGCTAAGTAGGATTTCTAAAAATAATCCTAAGTTCGCTTACTCTTTATCTGAAGAGTTCAAAGTTTATTTCTGTAATTTTTACTTAAACAAAACTATGATCTTGAATCTTCGCTTTTCCCGCCTTTTCTAGCTTGTGCTTTCTCTGCCTTTTGTTAGGCGTTTGTTAGAGGTGACTAGCGATTTCAGCAGCTGTATGCTTCATCTTTTCCTATTTTTTCGCTTATAGGATTCACTGAAATCAGCAGTATAGGTGAAATGTTCGTCATCTAAATGTGATCACCATCACCCCTCTGAATTCGCAGGGCAAGTGTGCCTTAAGTGTGCATCATGTACACCTCTCGCTATGTGCAGTATTTGCAAGGGGTGGTCACCAGCTTTTCAAAAGATTTCTTTCAATTTTCGGCCATTCGGGCAGAGAAAGCGGACAGTGATTCAGAAGAAGCCGGTCAGAATCCTAAAGGCCAAGTCCGTAAGTGGTGTAAAACCGTGTCTCTCACTACGTGACAGGTGGCGCATTCACCTAAGGCCAGGAAAAAGGACAACAAGAAGAGAATGGTGGGCTCGTGCAGGTCACCAAATTCTCAAACCACCTAAATCTTGGGGCCAGGCAAGACCCACAAGTGATGGTGCCGGACGTGTCCGGTTCACTTATTGCCAACGTAGAAGTCACTATTCCAGTTATGCGCAACGTTTGTAGGTCGCCCGTTTTGATTCCTGCTATTTTTGAGGATAATTTGAATGTTTCTTCTGGTCCGCGTATTTCCGGTCCTTCTATTTCCGGTAATTCAGTTGTCCCGGGTCTGTAGGACCTCAGTCAACTGCCGGTTTTCTGTTTCCAGTTCCCTCTCTTCCGTTTCATATCCGACTTCCAGTTTTTGCTGCTCTTCCGGGTCTTCATGATCCTGGTCAGCTTCGGCTTGTTGCTTCTGGTTTTCATAGTTCTGCTTCCGGTTTTGACTTCCGGTTTTGCTGATCAATCAGGTCTGCATGATCCTAGTCGACTTCCAGTGTTGGCTTCCGTTTCCTGTTTTTCCGCTTCCCGCTCAACTTCCGGTTTTATGGATCACTCGGGTCTGCATGATCCTGGTCAATTTCCGGTTTTCAGTGCGCTTCCGTTTCCCGTGTTACTTCCGGTTTGACTGATCTGCAGGGTCTTCAGGATCCTGGTCAATTTCCGTCTTCTGAGTCATGTATTTCTTGTCTTTTCTTGACTTCCGGTTCATGTATTTACGGTTCCAAGATTTTTTCCGCTTCCATTTTACGTTCATCTGGGGATAGGGTCGCTTACGATTTCAGTGACATCGATTTCCGTGTTCGTTTTCTTAGGTCCTATTCATCATCTGGCCTAAGAGTTAGTCTTATTTCCGCAATTGCTTTAAAGAATCGGAATATTTAATGACTGAAAATCTTCATTCAGAGACATTGACAGTCTTGAATTTATACAGACATTCAGCATTTCTACTTTATTCCTCAATTTTTTTGGTCAAAATCTTAGATTTTATTAAAAATTTACTGGAAATTGTCATATTGCTTTTTTTCCTTACCATTCTGAATGATTTCAACCAAATTTGCTTGAAAGGACCCAATGCTCATAGGCTCCAGAACTTCCATTCAGAATTTTTATTCCTCAATTTTTTGGGTCAAAATCTTAGATTTTATTAAAGATTTACCAGAAATTGTCAAATTGCTTCCTCTCCTTAACATTCTGAACAATTTCAACCAAAGTCGGTTGAAAGGACCCAGTGGCCATAGGCTCCAGAGCTTCCATTCCTCAATTCTTTGGGTCAAAATCCTAGATTTTATTAAAAATTTACCGGAAATTTTCAAAATGCTTCTTACCATTGTGACCGATTTCAAGCAAATTTGGTTGAAAGTACCCAATCATCATAGGCTCCAGAACTTCCATTCAGAATTTTGATTCATCAATATTTTGGGTGAAAAACTTAGATTTTATGAAAAATGTACCGGAAATTGTCAAATTGCTTCTTCTCCTTACCATTCTGAGCGATTTCAACCAAATCTGGCTCATAGGACTCTGTGGTCGTAGGCTCCAGAATTTCCATACAGAATTTTGATTCATCAGTTTTTTTGGTGAAAATCTGAGATTTTATGAAAAATGTACTGGAAATTGTCAAATTGCTTCTCCTTACCATCTTGACCAATTTTAACCAAATTAGGCTGAAAGTATCCTATGCCATAGGCTCTAGAACATCCATTTAGAATTTGATTCATCAATCTTTTGCATGAAAATCAGAGATTTTATGAAAAATTTACCGGAAATTGTCAAATTGCTACCGCTCTTTAGCTGCTTGACATATTTCCAAAAAAATTTCTCCAATGGGTTCTATGGTGGTAAGCTCTAGAAAATCTATTCAGAATTTTGATTGATCAATTTTTTGGGTGAAAAATTGTCAAAACACTGCTTCTCCTTAGTTGCTTGACATATTTCAAACAAATTCAGAATTTTGATTGGTAAATCTTTTGGGTGGCCATCTTGAATTTTCCGAAAATTATCCATCATATCTATTTAAATGCAAATGGTTCAAATGCTAATGGTCCAGGTGAGCGCCACAGGCCCTGTTTCTGACTAAGTTTCTCCGCTTTCTTTTCTAGATACGTAATTTTTTCTTTCATTCGCCTTTAGATGGCCAGTTGTCTTTGGGCCATTCAGCCTTTTATCTTGCTCCTTTCTCCTCTTATGTTGGCAGGTTGACATATTTATTTTAACCTAAGGGAGTTAATTCGTTGCCATTTTTCTACTTTTTTATTCTAAATCTCGGCTTTTATTTCTTTTCCTTTTATGGGTTATTTCTTCTTTCTTAGTGTCTTATTTTTGTGGACATCATTCTTGGATCCATTCTCTTCTTAGCGTTCCCTCTCTTGATTCTATTCCTTTTTAGTGACTCAGTTTTCTTCTATATTGTCATGGTTACAGCGAGTCATTTCGCCCTGGTTTCATGTCGCCTCATTGTCATTTCAGCGTTTTTCTTCCCTTTTCGCCATTATTGTTCAAATTTTGGCCGGCCTCTAGTTTTATCCTTTTACTTAAAAGCCTGATTTTTCCTTACATTGGCATAATTTTTTCACAGCTAGTAAATTAGCATTTTTTGTTCTTTTCCTTTTACTTCCGGTAGCTGTAGATCATCGTCTTATCTTTTCCTTCTACTTCCGGTAGCTGTAGATCATCGTCTTATCTTTTCCTTCTGCTTCCGGTAGCTGTAGATCATCGTCTTATCTTTTCCTTCTGCTTCCGGTAGCTGTAGATCATCGTCTTATCTTTTCCTTCTGCTACCGGTAGCTGTAGATCATCGTCTTATCTTTTCCTTCTGCTTCCGGTAGCTGTAGATCATCGTCTTATCTTTTCCTTCTGCTTCCGGTAGCTGTAGATCATCATCTTATCTTTTCCTTCTACTTCCGGTAGCTGTAGATCATCGTGTTATCTTTTCCTTCTACTTCCGGTAGCTGTAGAGCGTCGTCTTATCTTTTCCTTCTGCTTCCGGTAGCTGTAGAGCGTCGTCTTATCTTTTCCTTCTGCTTCCGGTACCTGTAGAGCGTCGTCTTATCTTTTCCTTCTACTTCCGGTAGCTGTAGAGCGTCGTCTTATCTTTTCCTTCTGCTTCCGGTAGCTGTAGATCGTCGTCTTATCTTTTCCTTCTGCTTCCGGTAGCTGTAGATAATCGTCTTATCTTTTCCTTCTACTTCCGGTACCTGTAGAGCGTCGTCTTATCTTTTCCTTCTACTTCCGGTACCTGTAGAGCGTCGTCTTATCTTTTCCTTCTACTTCCGGTAGCTGTAGATCATCGTCTTATCTTTTCCTTCTACTTCCGGTAGCTGTAGAGCGTCGTCTTATCTTTTCCTTCTGCTTCCGGTAGCTGTAGATCATCGTCTTATCTTTTCCTTCTACTTCCGGTAGCTGTAGAGCGTCGTCTTATCTTTTCCTTCTGCTTCCGGTAGCTGTAGATCGTCGTCTTATCTTTTCCTTCTGCTTCCGGTAGCTGTAGAGCGTCGTCTTATCTTTTCCTTCTGCTTCCGGTAGCTGTAGATCATCGTCTTATCTTTTCCTTCTACTTCCGGTAGCTGTAGAGCGTCGTCTTATCTTTTCCTTCTACTTCCGGTAGCTGTAGAGCGTCGTCTTATCTTTTCCTTCTGCTTCCGGTAGCTGTAGATCGTCGTCTTATCTTTTCCCTCTGCTTCCGGTAGCTGTAGATCATCGTCTTATCTTTTCCTTCTACTTCCGGTAGCTGTAGATCGTCGTCTTATCTTTTCCTTCTGCTTCCGGTAGCTGTAGATCGTCGTCTTATCTTTTCCTTCTGCTTCCGGTAGCTGTAGAGCGTCGTCTTATCTTTTCCTTCTGCTTCCGGTAGCTGTAGAGCGTCGTCTTATCTTTTCCTTCTGCTTCCGGTAGCTGTAGATCATCGTCTTATCTTTTCCTTCTGCTTCCGGTAGCTGTAGATCATCGTCTTATCTTTTCCTTCTACTTCCGGTAGCTGTAGATCGTCGTCTTATCTTTTCCTTCTGCTTCCGGTAGCTGTAGATCGTCGTCTTATCTGTCAGTTTGATTCTTCCTTTTTCCCCTTTAATTCCTTTCATGATATCTTTCTATCTTTTTGTAGTTTTCTGGGTTTTTCTTCTAGATCAGAGTTTATTGTGCTGATCCTTGAAGTTGTCTTTATGGATGTTTATTTCTATCTTTTTGTAGTTTTCTGGTTTTTTCTTCTAGATCAGAGTTTATTTTGCTGATCCTTGAAGTTGTCTTTATGGATGTTTATTTCTATCTTTTTGTAGTTTTCCGGTTTTTTCTTCTAGATCAGAGTTTATTTTGCTGATCCTTGAAGTTGTCTTTATGGATGTTTATTTCTATCTTTTTGTAGTTTTCTGGTTTTTTCTTCTAGATCAGAGTTTATTGTGCTGATCCTTGAAGTTGTCTTTATGCATGTTTATTTCATAGCTTTATTTTTTTCGATAGGCTTTACTGTATTATTCAGTTCCTTCTTGTCATTCTCAGTAGATGGTTTTCAGTTGTTTTTTCTGTACCTTGGCTTCTGTCATGGAGGTGGGGGGGGGGGGGCAGATGTGTGAGATCAGGTTTTTTGTCGTGTAAGTTTAATATCTTCTTAATAGCGTTAGGTCTCTTATTTTTTCTTGTCTGATTAGTAGGTTCCTTGAATTATTTTTTATATTTTCCTTCCTCTTTTTAGTTGTTCTCATAGCGGTTCTTTATTAGGTCTTACTAGGTGCTGAGTGGTCGCAAGCTCTAGTCCGCTATAACCACATCTTCATCTGGCCCCTGATTAACTGTGTGACTTCCGGTAATCAGGGGCATTTTATAATTAAATAATACATCCTGGTTTCTTCAGGCCGTATACAATCTATTTTTAAAAGCATTTAAACTGGGTGCATTATCTATATTGGTTGGCAGATTATTCCTAATATTTACTATTCTAGATGGAAATGCTTTAAGTCTTATATTCTTTTTAGATCTTTGTTTGCTTAAGTTACGTTTATGTCATCTTAATAGGCTGGGTTTTTCAGTTAATAGCTTTAATTCAGGTGCTACTTCAGGGCATAATTTATCTGGTATCGCATCACAAAATGCGATGCATTTTGCAATACCGGCGATATTTTTTCTTCACTGTGTCGTGCAGATTGCGAAGGGATATAAATTGACAACATTATCTTTAGACTTACTTGTGTTGTTCAGAACTTGATGTTTTGAGTACGAATGGAGAGAAATCCAGCATAATTTTAATGAAACCAATCAATAACACGACGTCGTTTGACAATACAGTCTTGATTTCCGGGAAAAATCAAAACATTGAGTGAGTTTAGGTCCGTAGCAGGGTAGCTACTCAAGTTGTAAGTGTAGCGCCTAAACGGTTAGAATTTGTATTCGGGTACATGCTTAAGAGTAGCTACGCGACTCCTCCCCTAAGCTCGGCATCATATACGTAAGGCTGTCGCTGATTGGTTAAATACTAACAACTAAAGCAATAAAAATCTTTGCTATATTATTTTATAATATATACACGTATCAGCCGTTTTCAGACTGGTTCCTTGCTCGCGGCTGGAAATATGATTGTGTAATTTTTGGCGTATATTTTGAGATCGCAATATTATTTCGAGTTGATTACCAATTCTATTGTCAATTAAACGTGCTTCTAAACAGATAATATATTGCTATGTGGTTCCCAATTCATATCTACTACCGTGTTCAAAGTCGCTACCATAAACCAGTCTGAAGAACATACCGCAGCGATACGCAGGTAATTTTGTGATCTGTGGCAATTGTACTATTCTACCATACAAACAAACCTGTTTCCCGCTGAATTATTTTAATATATGTTTGAAATCATACTACTCTATCCTGCAAATGGCAAAACAGTGTATAACTAGTCTATCATGATACAAACAACAAAGCATAATTGCTGTCATATCCACATTATTGTGGACTTTTATTATAATCATCATTAATATATAGATTTTAGTTTCACGTTTACAACAATTTATTATTAAAGCTTAGAAATGGGCAAACATTATATGCTTAGTTGAGTTTATTATATAGTATTGTTTCCTGCGCCCCTCCAAACGCCATATCTTAAGAAATTCACAGTGCCTAACAAATATTGTAATTGCTACACACAATTTGGCACCTGCTACACAAGTTTCAATTTGCATAGCAATGTCTGCTATGCAAAAATCTTACATTATGCCCTGTACTTCAGTATTATATATATTATTAAGTAGTTTATATATTTAATTCATATCTGCCTATGTCTCCGGTATGATAATGTTGGCAACTTTCCTTTTAGTTTTCCCCTTCAAGGCTGGGGGTGGGGGTGGTGGATGTTGCTGATATTTCATTTGATTACTCACATTTTAACAGTTGATTTACATTCTACATGATGCAAGGCTGTACCTGAATACAATATTTTGGTGCAATTGTAATTCAGTCGTTGATCTTTATTACTTTAGTAGGGGCAATCCCCTTTTATAGGTTGCTTAGCAGGGCATCATTTTTAGGCAAGCTATTATTCTCGCTCTGGCAGCTTGCCAACCATAACTTTAATCCAAGGACAGCAGTTAATAGCTCACCTTTAATCTCAAATCTTTGATCAGCGTTTAGATATTTTACTTCTTACATGTAAGCGCAGATTTAATCTCATACAAATGTATTTGCAAATTTTCATTCTGCTAGAGGAGCGATCACTCGCCTAACACTGATCATGGAGAGCTGTTTTTTAATTCTCCACGATTTTCTAGAAATTAAGCCCAGGTTTAGCATGAAACATTTCATGTTATGTCGATTAATTTTATTATTTCTTCTGTTGATAGAGTGATAGTTCTTGCTCTATCACTTTTATATTTCTATTGACCTTGTTCTGTCTGACATCTACTTCTGGGTTTTTCTTATTGTGTTGAAAGATTTCAGAATTTCATCTCCATTTTCTTTCTTGTTAAAGGAAGAGTTCATATCTCTAGAGTCATGTAGCTGTAGGGAGACAAATTTTTTACAAGGAAATTTAGATCCAGGATTTAATCCCGCTGCAGTTTTCAGCTGCAGCAGGAATTCTTCATCATCTATCAATCCAGACAATTTATCCTTGGTCATTTATTTCCTTGTGTATAGTTTCTACAATTAACTATTTCAAGAATTATTCCAGAGGTAGGAAGTTTGTCATGCAGGCTAGGCTGGATTATTAAAATTCTCAAAAAGTCATGCCTAGCCCTTTCTCAAGTTTTCACCCATCTAGGCGTCTCTTTCGACCTGTTTCAGGGTTTAGTCTTTCCTTCAGAAGCAAGGGTGGAGGCAATCTTGTTGGCTATGGACATTCTGACATCCTCTTTCTCAGTCAGGGCAAGTTTTTTCTCAGGGTTCTAGGCTTGTTGGTCTCTATTTACCATCAGATTCCCATCGGAGAACAATTGATCCCTCATTTAGGCTTTTGGAAGGATCGTTCTCTGCTTCCGATAGGTGTTCCTTTAGTCAAGACCTCTCCCCAGGCAATTATTTTCATAGACGCTTCCCAGGAGGGGTGGGGAGCAGTCTGGAACTCCCTGTCGATATCCATCTTTGGTCCCCGGAGGAGTCGACTGTTTTTCATCAATAACTTGGAGTTGTGGGCTGTCAAGAAGACTCTCCTCTTGTGGTCGGATCGAGTGAGAGGCCTCAAGATCTTGATTCGATCAGCCAATTCCATGGTAGTTTCCTACATCAACAGACAGGGAGGAACGAGGTCTTCACTTCTTTGTATGGAAATTTGGAATCTTCTGTTGTGGTGCCGCAAGAACCAATATTTTTTTATATGGCCAGTCATGTCACAGGCAGACTGAACATTGTTACGGACCAGCTGGTAAGACCCAGCAAGTTTGTCCACTGCAAGTGGCGGTTAAAGAAGTCGGTTGTCTAAGCGATCTTTCAGCATCAGGGTC
Source organism: Chaetoderma sp. LZ-2023a (assembly GCA_034401795.1). Taxonomy (NCBI): domain Eukaryota; kingdom Metazoa; phylum Mollusca; class Caudofoveata; order Chaetodermatida; family Chaetodermatidae; genus Chaetoderma; species Chaetoderma sp. LZ-2023a. The sequence goes on from JAVVLW010002666.1 coordinate 40,729, forward strand.
GTCCCCACGTAGATCTCTTTGTGATATGTCTGAATGCCCAGACCTCTTTCATGTCTCCTTTTCTAGACAATCGGGCTCTGGTGGTGGACACCCTGTCTCAATCCTGGACAGAAATGTTTGCCTTCGCATTCCCACTATCTGTTTTTATTCCGTTGGTTCTGAAGAAGGTCTCGGACCAGATCTGCGAAATTCTTCTGGTAGCCCCTTTTTGGCCGAAGAGAATCTGGTTCGTAGACCTTCACGATCTTCTGGTAGACTTTCCTCGGCTTCTTCAAGTGTCCCCAGATCTTCGCTGTTAAGTAAGGGGCTCGTGTCTTCATCCAAATTCAGAAATCTTCAGTCTGTGCGTTTGGAGAATATTGAGTGTCCGGTCCCTGAGATTAAGTCTTCTTCAAGATCTCAGGAAATCCTTGACTTCTAGGAGGGAGTCGACACATCGAGTTTACAAGGGTCGTCTTAAAATCTTTGGAGAATGGTGTTCAAACCATGGTTTCTTGCCCGATTCTGTTTCTATTTCCCAGGTGTTAGATTTTTTTCTCATATCTTTTCGATTCTTTTCAACTATCAGCTAACACCGTTAGGGGTTTTAGATGTTTTTCCTTGTTGGCGCCGCTTCAGCTAAGAGAAGATACGAAATTCATGCTCTATCTGCAGCAATAGACAGATTTATCGAATCTGGAAACGGTCTGGTTTTATATCCCAGAAGGGATTTCTTATCGAAACCCAGTCTAACCATTACCCAGCCAAGCCGATTATTCTTAATTCCTTATCATCTTTTTCGCCGTCCGACAAGTTCTGGTGTCCTGTCAGGGCCTTAAAAGTCTATAAATGTCATACCAATTTTAAAAGATCTGATTCTTCGCACTTTTGGATCCCATGCGCGGAGGAGGTAGCTAGACCAGTTTCTATGGCCTCGGCTGCCAGATGGATCTGTGAGACCATTAAATTATACTATGAGATTCCCTCCCCTGGTGAGATCAATTTAGCCCATGTCAAGGCGCACGATTTTCATGATATGGCTACCTCCTTCGCTCTTTTCATCGACTCATCATTGGACGACGTCATGTAAGTTGCAGGTTGGAAATCTGAATCGACTTTTACTTCTTTCTATTTAAAGGATCAGAGCCCAGTGGCCTCCTTTTTTTAAAGAAATATGACGATTTTAACAAAACAATCCAAAGACCATTTAACAAGCACATCTCACCAATTTCGCTAGTCTGTATGTCTGTCAGAAATGGTGAGAATGTTCTCTTGTTTTGTTTATTTCATTGAGTTGATGACTCCTCGTTTGTTAATCAGTAAAATTTGTTATGGATGCACTACTATGTTAATTTATTAACATTTGGATATGAGTTGTTTAATTTTTATCGTTGTTTATGATTCTCAAATCACCACCCACCAAGAGTTATTAAGTGTGGCACTGACCAATTCTACGGGTTTAGCAAGTAGTGATTGAACGGTAATGAATGTTTGTGGTTTAATAACAACCCCCAACAGACCCCCCTTGTGGGTTGATCTGTAGTTTTATTAACCACTATAAACAGACTTATCGTTCAATCACTATGACCCGGCCTCAGCCACCCTGTGTGGGAATGATTTGCGAATCTCTTTATTCTTTCTTGCATCTAAATTTGGAAAGTGATTCTATGTTACTCTTAGTCTCCTCTGCGCATGTGCGTGCATGCACTTTGACCTAGGTCTTAGAGGAGGGGGTATAGACTGGTGCCAGTATAATGCAGGCTGTATGGTGAGAGGATGCAATGAGGGTGCAATGGGTTGGTATAGGCATATGGGAGAATGAAAGCAAGCATAAAAATCTTTTTTTCTGGTGCTAAATGCAGATGGTTTGATTTAGCAAGTAGTGATTGAACGGTAATGGACGTTTGTGGTGTAATAACAACGCCAACAGACCCCCCCCCCCCCCCCTTTAGTTTTCTTAACCACTAAAACATACTTACCGTTCAATGACCCGGCCTCAGCCACCCTGCATGGGAATTATTTGAGAATCTTTATTTTGTGTTGAGTTTCAAAATTGGAAAGTGTATCTATGTTGCCTTTGGGCACCTCTGCGCATGCGCTCACATGCGCAATGACTTAGGTCATAGAGAAGTGTAAGCAGATGGGTGACAGTCTCTTACAGGCTGTATGGTGGGAGTCTTCCCTACCAGAAGCCTGGTGTATGGTAGAATGATATGGTATAGGCAGTAGAGATCATGTTAAGCAAGAATAAAAATCTTTTTCTAGTGCTAAATGCTGAGGGTTTGATTTAGCAAGTAGTGATTGAACTATAGTATGTTTTAGTGGTTAATAAAACTACAGACCATCCCACTAAAGGGGCGGTATGTGGGTGTTTTGTAATGTAACCGCCTGCCCAAGTAAAGAGGAACCGTTGAAATGAGAAAAAATACTCAACCCCTGAGAGCTGTTATTCCTTCTTATGGTGGCGAGTTGCCTCGAGTTACCTACGTCCTTCTCCATCGTCCGTCAAACTGTTTCTTCCCCTTAGCCCTTTAATGGTCAAATTTTCTCAAAAAGATTAAAGCATTTCCTTATTGAATATCCATTTGCAGACCAAGTGAAGAATATTTTTGAAAATTTACCACTGGAACGACTGGCTCAGGTATCGAGCCAGTCATTCCAGTGGTAAATTTTCAAAAAGTACTCTTCTCTTGGCCTGCAAATGGACATTTCTCAAGACCACTGTAGATGCCAGTTTTGGCCATCTTGACCATTAAAGGGTTAATGATTTGATAGATTTCTACCAAATTTGGCTGGAAGGGTCCTATGCTGGTAGGCTAATTTTCTAGGTGAAAATCTTAGATATTATGAAAAATTAATTGGAAATTGTCAAATTGCTTCTTTTTCTTTTTTTAACGGATTACATCCAAATTTGGCCAAATGCATCCTATCATTATTGGCTCTGGAGCTCCCATTCAGAATTTTGATTTGTCAATTTTTTGAGTGAAAATCTTAGATTTTGTACATATTTACCGGAATTTGTCAAGTTTTTTGACCGATTGCAACCAAATTGGGCTGAGGGGATTCTATGGTGATAGGCTCTACAACTTCCATTCATAATTTTGATTCATAACATTTTTGGGTGAAAACCTTGGATTTTATTGTAAAATTTACCGGAAAATGTCAAAACGCATCTCTTCATTAGCCACTTAGCAGATTTCAACCAAATCTGAAAAGAAGGACCATATTGTTTCAGGCTCCAGAACTGTTCGGAATTTTAATCAATTTTAATCAATTTTTATCAATTTTTTGGTGAAAATCTTAAATTTTTTTAAAAATTGATAGGAAATTGTCAAAACGTATCTCCATAGCTCCTTGGTGGATATTTAGCCAAATTTGGCTGGGAAGATCTTACAGTTGTAGGCTCTAGAACTTCTAATTTTGAGTTGGTCGATTTTGTGTCAACTATCTTGGAATTTATGAAATATTTCTGAAACCATTTAAAATGCTACTGGTCTTTAATTACTGGCCCAATTTCAACGAAACTATGGTGGTAGGCTTTAACATATCAGACGAGAATTTTGATTGGTCAATCTCTTTTGCTGGTCTTGGATTTTCCAAAACTTATCCATCATATCTATTTAAATGCAAATGTTTGAAATGCTAATGGTCCAGGTGAGTGTCACAGGCCCTTGTGCCTCTGGTTCTTAAATCCATACTAAAACTAGAAGCTATCATGAACTCACAAGATAAAATTAACACTAACACTCAAATTTATTCAAGAAAATTTAAATTTTCTCATAGAAAATTTCCATTTGCAGATCAAAAGAAGACTATTTAAAAAAATTTACAACTGGAATGACTGGCTCGGTTATCAAGCCAGTCATTCCAGTGGTAATTTTCTTCTTTTGGTCTGCAAATGGACATTTCTGAAGCCCACTGCAGAAGCTGTTTTTGGCTGATATGAGTGTTACAGGGTTAACAGGGCCTCATGTTAGAGTATATAAGTATTATTGCGCAAAAACCTGTAAAACCAATCCATATTTAATAATCATAAACAAGAATTTCAGGCTTCCCATGGGACCCACTGCGTCACAATTTATGTGATATATCTCATAATACCAGAGTTTATGAAATCTTGTATTTTTATTTCCGCAGACTTTATTTATATATCTACATGATTGATTAGCGTGTCGTCATTATTCATCCACGTTCAGCTGTAGCATGCCGACTGTTTTATACAGTATGCGTGGAGCTGATACGCGGATTTCGTGACTCAGTACTCGGTATGCTTAAAATTTACAAACTCGACCAAGAAAACCAAGCCCACAAGAACAAGACGTCCACAGGAGGCTCATCACATGACCAACCAAAAACGGTTCTGGCGCAGCGACGTGCTGGGAGGCGTCAGTACAAACAGCCACATAGTGACAATAGGTAAGCATATGCAGCGACATCCAGAGAGGCATCAGTACAAACAGTCACATAGTGACAATAGGTAAGCATATGCAGCGACATCCAGAGAGGCATCAGTATAAACAGCGACATAATGACAATAGGTAAGCATATGCAGCAACATCCAGAGAGGCGTCAGTACAAACAGTCACATGGTGACAATAGGTAAGCATATGCAGCGACATCCAGAGAGGCGTCAGTACAAACAGCGACATAGTGACAATAGGTAAGCATATGCAGCAACATCCAGAGAGGCATCAATACAAACAGTCACATAGTGACAATAGGTAAGCATATGCAGCGACATCCAGAGAGGCGTCAGTACAAACAGCGACATAGTGACAATAGGTAAGCATATGCAGCAACATCCAGAGAGGCGTCAGTACAAACAGTCACATAGTGACAATAGGTAAGCATATGCAGCGACATCCAGAGAGGCGTCAGTACAAACAGACACATAGTGACAATAGGTAAGCATATGCAGCGACATCCAGAGAGGTGTCAGTACAAACAGTCATAGTGACAATAGGTAAGCATATGCAGCGACATCTAGAGAGGCATCAGTACAAACTGCCGCATATTAACTATTGGTAAAGATACGCAGCGTCATCCCGAGAGGCGGCGTCGGAACATGCATAATAAGAAACCTATTTCAAGGCCTTGAAAAGTATGGAAAATTCAACATTTTCTACTAGGGCCATCCCTAAATACTAGGGCCATCCCTAAATAATAGTTTGATTGTCCTCGCCCGACCAGCTATGCGACTCCTCTCCTAAGCTCGGCATCATATACGTATGGCTGTCACTGATTGGTTAAATACTAACAACTAAACCAATAAAAATCTTTGCTATATTATTTTATAATATATACACGTATCAGCCGTTTTCAGACTGGTTCCTCGCTCGCGGCTGGAAATATGATTGTGTAATTTTTGGCGTATATTTTGAGATCGCTATATTATTTCGAGTTGATTACCAAGTCTATTGTCAATTAAACGTGCTTCTAAACAGATAATATATTGCTATATGGTTCCCAATTCATATCTACTACCGCATTCAAAGTCGCTACCATAAACCAGTCTGAAGAACATACCGCAGCGATATGCAGGTAATTTTTGTTTTAGATACAGATCTGCGATCTGTGGCAATTGTACTATTCTACCATACAAACAAACCTGTTTCCCGCTGAATTATTTTAATATATGTTTGAAATCATACTACTCTATCCTGCAAATGGCAAGACAGTGTATAACTAGTCTATCATGATACAAACAACAAAGCATAATTGCTGTCATATCCACATTATTGTGGACTTTTATTATAATCATCATTAATATATAGATTTTAGTTTCACGTTTACAACAATTTATTATTAAAGCTTAGAAATGGGCAAACATTATATGCTTAGTTGAGTTTATTATATAGTATTGTTTCCTGCGCCCCTCCAAACACCATATCTTAACAAATTCACAGTGCGTAACAAATATTGTAATTGCTACACAAAATTTGGCAGTTGCTACACAAGTTTCAATTTGCATAGCAATGTCTGCTATGCAAAAATCTTACATTATGCCCTGTACTTCAGTATTATATATATTATTAAGTAGTTTATATATTTGATTCATATCTGCCTATGTCTCCGGTATGATAATGTTGGCAACTTTAACACTCGAAGTCTTTTCCTTTCCTTTTAGTTCTCCCCTTCAAGGCTGGGGGTGGGGGTGGTGGATGTTGCTGATATTTCATTTGATTACTCACATTTTAACAGTTGATTTACATTCTACATCATGCAAGGCTGTACCTGAATACAATATTTTGGTGCAATTGTAATTCAGTCGTTGATCTTTATTACTTTAGTAGGGGCAATCCCCTTTTATAGGTTGCTTAGCAGGGCATCATTTTTTAGGCAAGCTATTACTCTCGCTCTGGCAGCTTGCCAACCATAACTTTAATCCAAGGACAGCAGTTAATAGCTCACCTTTAATCTCAAATCTTTGATCAGCGTTTAGATATTTTACTTCTTACATGTAAGCGCAGATTTAATCTCATACAAATGTATTTGCAAATTTTCATTCTGCTAGAGAAGCGATCACTCGCCTAACACTGATCATGGAGAGCTATTTTTTAATTCTCCACGATTTTCTAGAAATTAAGCCCTGGTTTAGCATGAAACATTTCATGTTATGTCGATTTAATTTTATGATTTCTTCTGTTGATAGAGTGAGAGTTCTTGCTCTATCACTTTTATATTTCTATTGACCTTGTTCTGTCTGACATCTACTTCTGGGGTTTTCTTATTGTGTTGAAAGATTTCAGAATTTCATCTCCATTTTCTTTCTTGTTAAAGGAAGAGTTCATATCTCTAGAGTCATGTAGCTGTAGGGAGACAAATTTTTTACAAGGAAATTTAGATCCAGGATTTAATCCCGCTGCATAGTTTTCAGCTGCAGCAGGAATTCTTCATCGTCTATCAATCCAGACAATTTATCCTTGGTCATTTATTTCCTTGTGTATAGTTTCTACAATTAACTATTTCAAGAATTATTCCAGCGGTAGGAAGTTTGTCATGCAGGCTAGGCTGGATTATTAAAATTCTCAAAAAGTCATGCCTAGCCCTTTCTCAAGTTTTCACTCATCTAGGCGTCTCTTTCGACCTGTTTCAGGGTTTAGTCTTTCCTTCAGAAGCAAGGGTGGAGGCAATCTTGTTGGCTATGGACATTCTGACATCCTCTTTCTCAGTCAGGGCAAGATTTTTTCTCAGGGTTCTAGGCTTGTTGGTCTCTATTTACCATCAGATTCCCATCGGAGAACAATTGATCCCTCATTTAGACTTTTGGAAGGATCGTTCTCTGCTTCCGATAGGTGTTCCTTTAGTCAAGACCTCTCCCCAGGCGATTATTTTCATAGACGCTTCCCAGGAGGGGTGGGGAGCAGTCTGGAACTCCCTGTCGATATCCATCTTTGGTCCCCGGAGGAGTCGACTGTTTTTCATCAATATCTTGGAGTTGTGGGCTGTCAAGAAGACTCCTCTTGTGGTCGGATCGAGTGAGAGGCCTCAAGATCTTGATTCGATCAGCCAATTCCATGGTAGTCTCCTACATCAACACACAGGGAGGGACGAGGTCTTCACTTCTTTGTATGGAAATTTGGAAACTTCTGTTGTGGTGCCGCAAGAACCAATATTTTTTTATATGGCCAGTCATGTCACAGGCAGACTGAACATTCTTATGGACCAGCTGGTAAGACCCAGCAAGTTTGTCCACTGCGAGTGGCAGTTAAAGAAGTCGGTTGTCTAAGCGATCTTTCAGCATCAGGGTCGTCCCCACGTAGATCTCTTTGTGACATGTCTGAATGCCCAGACCTCTTTCATGTCTCCTTTTCTAGACAATCAGGCTCTGGTGGTGGACAGACAACCTGTCTCAATCCTGGACAGAAATGTTTGCCTTCGCATTCCCACTATCTGTTTTTATTCCGTTGGTTCTGAAGAAGGTCTCGGACCAGATCTGCGAAATTCTTCTAGTAGCCCCTTTTTGGCCAAAGAGAATCTGGTTCGTAGACCTTTATGATCTTCTGGTAGACTTTCCTCGGCTTCTTCCAGTGTCCCCAGATCTTCGCTGTCAAGTAAGGGGCTCGTGTCTTCATCCAAATTCAGAAATCTTCAGTCTGTGCGTTTGGAGAATATTGAGTGTCCGGTCCCTGAGATTAAGTCTTCTTCAAGATCTCAGGAAATCCTTGACTTCTAGGAGGGAGTCGACACGTCGAGTTTACAAGGATCGTCTTAAAATCTTTGGAGAATGGTGTTCAAACCATGGTTTCTTGCCCGATTCTGTTTCTATTTCCCAGGTGTTAGATTTTTTTCTCATATCTTTTCGATTCTTTTCAACTATCAGCTATCACCGTTTGGGGTTTTAGATGTTTTTCCTTGTTGGCGCCGCTTCAGTCTGATCCGAAATTCATGCTCTTTCTGCAGCAAAAGACAGATTTATCGAATCTGGAAACGGTCTGGTTTTATATCCCAGAAGGGATTTTTTAAGGAAACCCAGTCTAACCGTTACCCAGCCAAGCCGATTATTCTTAATTCCTTATCATCTTTTTCGCCGTCCGACAAGTTCTGGTGTCCTGTCAGGGCCTTAAAAGTCTATAAATGTCATACCAATTTTAAAAGATCCGATTCTTCGCACTTTTGGATCCCATACACGGAGGAGGTAGCTAGACCAGTTTCTAAGGCCTCGGCTGCCAGATGGATCTGTGAGACCATTAAATTATACTATGAGATTGCCTCCCCTGGTGAGATCAATTTAGCCCATGTCAAGGCGCACGATTTTCGTGATATGGCTACCTCCTTCGCTCTTTTCATCGACTCATCATTGGACGACGTCATGTAAGTTGCAGGTTGGAAATCTGAATCGACTTTTACTTCTTTCTATTTAAAGGATCAGAGCCCAGTGGCCTCCTTTTTTTAAAGAAATATGACGATTTTAACAAAACAATCCAAAGACCATTTAACAAGCACATCTCACCAATTTCGCTAGTCTGTATGTCTGTCAGAAATGGTGAGAATGTTCTCTTGTTTTGTTTATTTCATTGAGTTGATGACTCCTTGTTTGTTAATCAGTATAATTTGTTATGGATGCACTATTATGTTAATTTATTAACATTTGGATATGAGTTGTTTAATTTTTATCGTTGTTTATGATTCTCAAATCTCCACCCGCCAAGAGTTATTAAGTGTGGCACTGACCAATTCTACGGGTTTAGCAAGTAGTGATTGAACGGTAATGAATGTTTGTGGTTTAATAACAACCCCCAACAGACCCCCTTGTGGGTTGATCTGTAGTTTTATTAACCACTATAAACAGA